>REGL01000989.1:103464-114443 GCA_004194395.1 Aurelia aurita complex sp. Pacific
AGACAAAATGGCCGACCGCTGGTTTCAGTGATCGGGCAAATTTGGTCTCCTGAAGGTCATAGCTCCATCATTTTTCAACCGATTTTCATGGGGATGGTAGCAAACTTTAATTGAACATCTGAAGACCACCATAATGCAAAAGTTTGGCGAGAATCTCTTGCCGTTTTGTCGCAATCTTCAGACAAACGGGGCACAATTTTTTTCGGACACCCTGTACACGTACTCTTTTTGTAAGAAACTTCTTGTAAGAAATCCATCTCGCAGATCGCTAAAACTTTAAGAAACTACAGTACTGGGGGCTGTAACTCAAGAAATTATTTACGCATATTTTTTCCATAGGAAACTAAGAATTTGAGCCAATACTTAAGTTTCTTGAAATTATCCGATTTGGAGTGCTCAGAGTTTCTTACGAGTTTCTTAGAGGTTCCATAACAATCTTCATGTTCACTGCCTGTGCCCTCGTGAACATTTCCAAACAAGGTTTTTTCATCCTTTCTAATGTTTAGACATTACTCAAGTATCTAATGAGTAATATGATACAGGAAACAGGTGAAAAGAAATCAAAATATGTGAAGGATTTCCTTTATCAAAATAACTAGTTTGTTAGCTTATATTTTCCCAGCACTGGAGTTAATTTTTTGGCGATCTTAGAGTTGAGTTTCTTATGGGCAGTTTCCTTTTAAAAAAATACTTGCATTTGATAAAGGAAATCCTTCGCATAGCTTACTTTAATTTAACTTGTTTGCTGTCTCGTATTATTCGGATGCTACTTGAGTAATGTCTAAACATTGGAAAAGCTGTATTTGAATGTTCACGAGGATACAGGATTTAAACATGAAGATTGTTATGGAATCTTTAAGAAACTGGTAAGAAGCTCGGAGAACTCGAAATATGAATTTTAAGAAATTTTCGGTACTGGCTCAATATTCTTACTTTCTTATAGAAATGCATACACTCTCTTCAAATATTACCGAAGGTTTTAGGCTTTGTTTGAGAATGGTGCATCGTTTGCTTTTCTATGTAGGAATGTGTGACTTTTGTACCGTATATGGCAATGATATTTGTTCCAAGGCACAAAAATGTTTCAGGTCACCTTTACTGATCAGGTAATCAATAATCACCTTTAAAAGGGCTCCATCTCCAAATTTCGTTCGAAACAGTGATTTTCAAGTTTTTTTTAAAGTAATATCACACAAACAAGGACAGATTTGGTAAGACAGTAAGACGAGTTGGTTTTGATTTACACCGCAATTCAAAGCGGTTAGCGATCGCAGACAAAGGAAATTCTCTCAACCAGTAATTCAAAACAAGCAAAGCCGCAAAAGTTGCTCTGAAACCCAGGTAGCTAGCTCGCTCGCTCGTGCATTCCAGAAACTGTTTTTAAGAGCAAACAAGGGCATATATCGAAAGGAGAAGGATATATCTTCACATTTACCTCCGGCATTTTATTTCTTTGGTTCAGAAGCTGAGCATTAAGTGTTTTAATTACACCCACAAAAATAAGAGAATTGAATCGCCTCCCAATCGTCTTCTGAACCAAAGAATTGAGGTAGATATGTAGATATATCCTCCTTCTCTCGATATATGCTCATGTTTGGTCTTAAGTACAACTTCTGGAATGCACAACGAGCGCGCTAGCTACTTGGGTTTCAGAAAAACTTTTGCGGCTTTGTTTGTTGTGAATTTATGGTTGAGAGAATTTCCTTTGTCTGCAGCCGCTAATCGCTTTGAATTGCGGTGTCAATCAAAACCAACTCGTGCTATTGTATTACAAAATCTGTCCTTGTTTATCACACATGCTTTTAATCTTTATCTTTTATTTTCAAAATGAAAGCGTTATTTTGAAGAAAAATCCTGGTACTTCACAGAGCAACAAACCAAACGTTCATATCTTATGCGATTGCTCCGATTTAAGTGAACTATACGGTTATTTTTGGTGGCTTGGGTGAAGCCACCAAACAAACTGCAGAAAACAATGGATGAACAATGGAGACGTGCAGTGATTACAGCAAGGCATGAAAAAATATTTTCCTTCTTGCGACCAGACAAAAATCATGCTTAAATTTCCTGCAAGAATATATCAATAAAATCTGGTTTTGTCAATGAGGTCACCATCAGAAACGGCTCCAACCAGCACGTATCACGTATCACCTTTTGAAACATCATCTTGCAAGCACTGGGATGTAGAGCTGCTTATTATTCGGATACATGAGATACAATCTACATTTGTTTGACTTTATTTACGTTTTTAATTTGTACAAACAAATGGGGAAACAAAGCATGATACATGAAAGGGGATATAATTTGGAAATTTCCTGCAGGACAGTACAAATGGAAAATTTCCTGCGACCACCCGGTTGCATGGTCGGTTGGGTTTTCGTGCCCTGGTTTACAGATTTGATTACTGTTTGATGTTGGCCGTTGATGTGTTGATAGAATAATCAGATGTATTTTATCAACAGTCACCAAATGGCACTCCTGTACATACAAAGAATGATGTAAATTGCCTCTCTCCAGACGATCGAGGTTCCTTTTCGGATGAAATGAATGAAATTGCGAGAATTATGATCGATGGATGTCACGAGCATGTTTACAAAAGTGTGCTGGTGAGTGCAGTAGTCATATTGAAATGCAGCATACATAGGGCTCAAATCTTTAAAAAAGTGGGTGTAAAATTCTATGACATTTTTCTTTGCATTGATTGGCTTGAAATGAACTTATGGTACTTTGCTGTAAATCTGCCATGGAAATTCCTTGATATCTTGATTTTTTTCAAAATAGTGGCAATTTTGATTATTTTTGAAAAAATTCAAATCATCGTAAATCTTAAACCAATAGAGGAAAAATGATATAGCCTTCAAGAAAACCATATTTCATGAAGGTCTACGATATGGTGGCAAGTAGAAATCTGTAGCTTTTCTTGTTTAGAATTTAGAAATTTGATGACGTCATAGCCTCAAATCTAATAATGCCGCCATTTTGAAACTGATCAAGATATTGATAAATTTCCACGGCAGATTTACAGCAAAAGCCTCAAGTTGTTTCACGCATTTCGAAAGTAAAGAAATTTCATGCATCTAACTTTACCTGTATTTACAAGTATTTGTATAAGTTCTTTCTGTTCACTGGATGTTATAAGGCTTCGCCATGCATTTGGAGGAAAAGCCTCTACGTTAATCTAAGTTATTTTATGTAATTCAGTCAAAGCCAAGTGATCAAGGGAGGTTTGTGGCCTAAGAGTGTGTTGTTGTTTTTTTTTTTTTTTTTTTTTTTNCAATACAACACTACAGGTACGATACCACAGGCAGCAAAAGACAATGACTACGCCCGTGGCCATTAACATAAAGACATGCAAATAAATGAGATTAAGTAAAACATCTACAAAAAGCTACGCATACAATACAATTAATTACTGACAAATACTGGGAACTGTTTCACATTTGATGTAAGGCCAGCATAGGCGCACGATACCGAATGATAGGAACCCCAGACGACAGAACAGGGCTACTGGTTTTCAATGTAATCCTTTTGAAATACTCGGATTTTGTGTGGATGAACTTTGGTTCATACATCGTTTACCGAACATCAAGTGTGAAACAGACTTAACAAACGGGGAGCAAATAAAACACTTTGTGGCTGTGTGATGTATAATAAAAATTTGAGTTCAGCCAAACCGACCAGTTTTGTGGATAAAATTTAAGGTCATTTCTAGTATATTCGAGTGTGTTGTCTCTTACCTTGTAGATAACATCTAGCGACAGAACTCATGATGTCATCACGAAAGGTCTTGAAAAATATGACATGACAGAGTCGGCTGATGACTTCAATTTGTATCAAATTATACCAAATTCAAGTAAGTTATATGTCATATTTTTTATATTTTATTCGCGTATAGCCTGTTAACTAGACCCCAAATCTCACAGAAACGTCTGTGCTCACAGAAATCTCACAGAAACGTCTGTGCTCATCTCACAGAAAATGTAAATGTTTAATTTGTAAATAGTTTTGTTATATTGTAAATAGTTGATTTAAATTAGTTTTTAGTAACTATGTACATATCAACTTTAAATAATAATATGAATGAATGTGCCGGCATTCAGTTACAATAAATTCTTTGTCAATGAATTTTCTCATATGAGGGCCCTTAAATAGCAAACCATAGCCAAAATTTACACTTTTTATGCAAGGTTATTGTTCCTTGTACTTCATTCTCAACCAACTCCAGTTCAGTCAAGTCAAAAGAATGCACTGAAACTTTGTGATCCTAACCAACCCATCTGAACTCGAGGCAACCCTCAAATTTATTCATGCTACAAAACGATTTTAAATGTCCCATTGCTGCAAACCCCCATACATTAGCACCTACTTTTTGTCAGCTTCATTGTGTATTCGTAATTAATCATTTTAGTTTAGTTAATTTCCCTAGTATTTTTGTTTAACGTCGCGCGTCTTTATGTATTGGCCATGGGGTAGTCATTGTCTTTCGCTCCTCATGGTATTGTCCCCGTATTGTTGTATAGTAATTAGACAAGTATGGTAGAATGTATTGTAATACTTTATATGAATAGAAAAAGAAGCGATGCAAGCTATGCTTATATGTTTGAACTCTTCTAAGGTCCATGTTTTGGAAATGAACAAAATGATCGGCATTTCCTCCAAAAATTTCGAAACTTCCACTGAGTTTTACTGACTGAGGGTTCTCTTGAATAAATGCAATAATCATTTAATAGGACGAAGAGTACGCCTACACACGTCATCGTTTCATTTGCTACACAATGTCCAGGCAGTTGCATTCATTATCAATACAGTGATCTAATTTTTCAACTGTACGCTCAAAGATTTATCTTCGTTTATTCTGTCTAAAACATACATTTATTATTTACATTTGCAGAAGAATTACATCTACCACAAAGCACGAACATATTCTATGCTGTCAATAAAAGCGTGGAGCTAAAATTTCGACTGAAGAAGAAGCGAAAAGATCACCAGAATAAAAGGTAGCAAGAATTGTCTAATATTTGTAAATAAATAAAACGTTTATTGCATGTTTTGTGGAAGCACTGTATGTGCTCAAAGACCGGCTCGCAAACATCCAAGCTTTTTCCGACTCAGGGAAGGGTCAACACACGGCAGGTAGGAGATTAAAGTTCTAATCTATGGAATATTTTAAGCATCAAATTGTGTGCAAATAGTTTTATAGATGCAGCAGAGCTTAAAATTTGATGTATAACGAGAAATTTAATAAGAGAAGCATAGCTTGTCGACTTAGAATTCACTCATTTTGTTACAAGAATTTGGGGGGAAAACACCAGAACAAGCCAAAGATTGAATCTTACTAAAGTTATTTTTTCAAGAATCTGTTCGATAATTTGTTCAAAATTTTTCTTGTTAATAGTTCCTTGGACATGATTTTGGCTCTCAGAATTTGGCAACTCAGCTTTTCAACGTTCTGTTTTCCTACCGGATGACCCAGAAAAAAGTGACCCAACGCAATCTGTTATAGAAAAAAATTAAGTGGCCGATTGAAATGCTTCAAACGTTGTTTTGTAGCTAAAAGACTAACCTATATCCTGAGAATTTTTGCCATTTTTTGGGCACGGTAAATTTCCTGAATTATAGATTTCGCGGAAAAGGGCATGCTTGAAATTCTCAAAAGTCATCAAAAACAGGGGATCGATTTAAAGCCATTTCAGATCTTCAAAATAATGAGAAGCGTGTTTCATTTCAGCCTGAGAATATCTTTAGGTACCTAGGGATTAAAAAACTTGCTCTGCAAACTTGCCTATTCCCAGGCTGAAATGAAACACGCTCGTCATCGTTTCAAGATCCGAAATGGCTGTAAATTGATCCCCTGTTTTGGACAACTTTTTGAGGGTTTCAGGCATGTCCTTTTCCTCGAAATCCTTATTTCGGGAAACTTACAGTGCCGAAAAAAATTGCGAAAATACTCAAGACGTAGTCTAGTCTTTTAGCGACAGAACAACATTTGAAATATTCAATTGGCCATTTACTTAATTTTCTGTAACAGATTGCGTTAGGTCACTTTTTTCTGGGTCACCGGTAGGAAATGTTACAACAGTAGGTTTTTCAGAATTCAGGTTTCAAAATTATAGTTAGAACTTGCTTATAGCCTTTGGGAGTCAACTAACTGTTCTTGTTTTTCATGCGATGAGTAACGTTCTTAAAAAGCCATTGTCACACGGAGTCTCTTGCGGGCACACTGCAGTATCAGACCGTCCAAAAAAACAAGGACAGATTTTGTAAGACAATAGCATGAATTGCTTTTCATTGACACCGCAATTCAAAGCGATTAGCGATTGCAAACAAAGGAAATTCTCTCAACCAGTAGTTCAAAACAAACGCAGCCGCATTAGTTTCCAGAAACCAAGGTAGCTGGCTCGATCGTTGTGTATTCCAGAAATTCTTTTTAAAAACCAAACATAAGCATAGATCGAAAGAAGAAGGATATTTCTACACATCCGCCTCGGGTATTTAATTTGTTTGGTTCAAAAGCCGACTGGGAGGCGACTCAATTCTCCTATTTATTTGTGTGTAATTAAAACACGTACTGCTTAGCTTCTAAACCAAGGAAATAAAATGCCCAAGGTAGATGTGTAGATGTATCCTTCTTCTTTCGATAAATGCTCATGTTTGCTCTTAAAAACAATGTCTGGGATGCACAACGAGCGCGATAGCTACCTAGGTTTCAGAGAAACTTTCGCGGCTTTGTTTGTTTTGAATTACTGGTTGAGAGAATTTCCTTTGTCTGCAATCGCTAATTGCTTTGAATTCAGGTGTCAAGAAAAACAACTCATGCCATTGTCTTACAAAATCTGGCCTTGTTATTTCCAGGTAGTCTGCAATGGCAGCTTGCCGGCAAGTGCAAAGGACCCTGAACCTCATACCCAGTGACAATGAAGGTTTCCCGTAAACTGCAACGCCTGCATTGACCCAATTCACAGCCTCCTATTGACAACAACAGATACCCTTGGGGACGAGGTTGAAGGGCCCTAGGTGACAATTAATCTTTTAACAAGAGACTTCTAATGATATCTTGATGGCTAACTCATGTTTGCTAAAACATTCAAATCTGAGTTTAAACGAATGGATATAGATTATGGGTTTTAGAAAAACGATTTTTGAAATACTATTCATAAATTAAACTGCAATTTATTGTATAATCTTGATAGTTTTATTAAAGCAGATGGGGTTTGGGGTTTGGGGTGATGGTGTTTGGGGTAACGGGGTTCGTTAGATTTCGTAAATTTCGGGGGATATACAGCAGTTTTCTATTTACAGGGTATTTTCTATAGAGAACATGCTTTAGGACCTGTTGATACTTTTTTGCACAAAGGCGGAGAGGAAAAACTTCCGTTTTTGTGAAACTGTTCACACTGATCTGCACAAACGGAGTTTTTCTAAAACGCTATCAAAAGTGGATATCCACAAAAACTGAGGTTTTTGAAAACGCACTTGATCAACGTGAACGCAAATAAATGGAGGTTTTTGAAAACGCTTCAGTATTCAACAACGAGTCTCCCAAAACCGGAACACTGTGAAGGCACAAAAACGGATATCAGGTGGATTAATGTAAACAAACGAAAACGGATGTTTTCCCTCCCCTTTTTTGCAGAAAGGACGCAATGTGAACGGGTAACTTGATGTAACGATGCATCGAAAACGGATCATCAAAAAAACGGAGCAGTGTGAAGCGTTGTGTGTTATCAGTTCAGGTAAAAAGCGAAATTACGACATATAACGAGTCTAGTTAACGCCCTTGAGAACTGTAACGACTTTGTAAGGGATCAAAACTGCACCGGTAAAGTTAGACTCACGAAATAGTCCCAGCTATCGCAACAACAACAGCAATGACAACAACAACAACAATATATTTTTTGCTCGACATCGACATTCTCATAGCATTTAGGAAGAACTGAACTTCAACACATTATCGGGGATGTATTAGTTTCACGAAAACATTTGGTCTACCACTTTGGAGTATCTTCAACATATATGTGAATAAATTGTTAATAAATACAAGCTTTTATTTTGATCGTGTTTATAGATTATTTTTAAATGATTATAGAAGAACTATTAATTTTGCAAAGGCATTGTTTATCCATCATTTTCACTGACAGAAAAACGAATCGATCTAAACATCGTATTTTTCCTGCGTTTTATTGATCAATTCTAGGCCATGGTCCGCGGTTCCTACGTGTGATCAGCCACTGCGCTTTAGCATTTGAAAAATTGTCCTTTTGACCATCTTAATTTCAATCCGACACAGCAAAAAAAACGATGTTTAATCGAATTTTTTGACACGGCAGATTCTGCCATTTTTAACACAGTTCGAATTAAACATTCGACACAGCAAAACAGCAATGTTTTAGCTAGGCCTAAGCATAGATAATAGAAACAAAAGGCGTCACCTATCTCATACTGTTGTTTCCCTGTGTCTGCAAGTCCTCTGTTGCTGGATAAGTAACGCTACGGCCTCAACCTTGTCCCCAGGGCCTTTTCTTCTCCGTCCAAATATGACAAAAGGCCCTGGGTACGAGGTTGGCTACTGCCTGAAGCGATTGGGCGACGCTGTGGCCCACGGTGGAAGGGAAGCAGTTTCTATTTAACCCATATGTTCTCGGGGGGGGGGTATCTTTGGGGGTAAAGTGATAGGGACGTGCCATTATGAGAACAATTTCGGGGCAATAATTCCGTGTTACTAATTCAAAAGAAGGACCCATTATTCCGTGCCCCTGAGGGTGTCCCAAAAAGCTGTACCCTATAGGTGTGGCTGCTGCGGAGGAGCTGTAGCTTCAATTCTTTCGAGTGGTTCTACGTGCTGTACAGCAATTGTTCTACAGTAATTACATAAATGCATTTAAAAATATAGCTTTGTCACATAACTCAAATCCAAGACTGTGAAACAAACCCTTGGGCCTGTATGCAGTTTCAATATCTTCGATGAAAGCAAATGGAATAAGACCCTTTGAAATTACTTTCTCTGTGATTTTCCCTACAACTGCTCTCGCTAACCCCTTTCTCGTATGTTCTGGAAGTGTTTGAAGTGCACCTATAGCTCCCTTGGCATTGATAAAAACCCAAGAAACTGGGGTTTGGGAACCAACTTGAAAGGCACCAATTGCAAGGCCATATTGCGAACTGCATGCAAAATAATTATGACTTCTGGGAGTTGCATATTTCCAATGCATAGCAGCAAAAACGCACTGTGGAACAGTCATTTCTCTAATCTCGTATCCCTCAGCAACGGTGTAAGGTGCAAGGGTTTTTCCTGAGGGTAGATACGTCAAAATCGCTCGATCGCCTTCATAAAGCCCTTTGTTATGCTTGTAAATATCTCTTATACCATCCCAAACTTCCAATGAAACATCAAAAACTCTAAGCCTTTCATCATTGGGGTCTTTGGGAGTTGAAAATGGGGTATCAATAGTGGTATGTTTCCCATAGTGCTCTTTGAAATATTGCGCAACACTCTTCTTGCCATGAGATTTGAGACATATAACATGACGCAGGGTTACAAAAGGATATTTCGCATCATTGCGTAATCCTGGCTCTAATTCAGGCAAAATGATAGGCTCTTGTAAAACATTGATGTAGCTCAAAACTGTAACATTGTTTTCACTTGATTCTTTGACATCCTTTGTTGTTTTCTTCTTAACATGTTCGTTGAAATCAACTTTCGTTATTCGCCCTTGCCATAATTTGTCTTTGTAGTGAATTAGGCCATGCAACAACAGCAACTCGAGTCGGCCATCTTCAGTTATCATTCGAAATATTTCCTTTTCAAGTTCTGCAAATTGTGCTGGATCACTTAGCTCGATTTGTGATGCCATGATATTCCATAAACTCACAAGGAGCAAATGAGAAAAACGTTTTCTCAACTAGCTTGTGACTAGACTGATTACGATTGTCGTAATCAGTCTAGTTTGTGACCACAAAGTTAGCCACAGCATGGGCTAAACAATTAAATCTTTATATCACAGGGACACCAGCTAACTGCCGCAAAAAAGGGGATGGCTCAGTGGTAGCACGCTTGACTACCAATCTGAAGGTTGGTGGTTCGAGTCCTCGCCCTGCCGAACCTGCTACAAAGTGTGAGGAGAGTCACCAACTCTCTGTAATTCCAGGCTAAAGGAATCACGAGGTGTGGTCACATCGAGAGGAAGGTCCAGGACACTGCTTCGATAAGCTCAGCTTCTCAGCGTCCTAAAACTACCTTCGGATGCTGGGTAGAAATGTATAAAAAAAACCATCCATCCAATTTAACGCCAGGAATTTGTTTGGTAAAGATAAAAGAAATATAACTTCTCAGTTTTCTATTTTCAATAATCAATAATTCAATACTACTTTTTTCAGAGCAATTAATAAGAAATTATTTCAAGTTTTTATCTCCAAGGAAACTCCAAGGAAAATTATTGGCATTTTGCTCTTTGTTTTTAGCATAAAGGAATTGATAAGTTGCCCGACTTATCAATCATAATCATCATAATCATTATAATCTTTTACCAACGATTTTGAAAGAATTTTTGACAATTAATTTGAACGACTCAGAACGAAAATTTTCAGGGAAGCATTCAGAAGACGTTGGAGTTTAATGAAAAATTAGTCGCTAAGGATTGCAAACGCTTGCTTTTTTTGTTTTCAACTTTTAAGCCGAAGTTCCCAGTTTTGAAAAAAGATTCTTGGGTAGAGTACAAGGGACATAACTTTGCATAATTCTTGGATAACCGTTTACCATATGAATCCAGCAACTAGATGGCATTAAAGACGAAAGAATTACCTTTCGTTTGAAAGAAAAAATTCTAAAATCGGACAAAGGCAAGATGACCTTTTGACATCTTGAAATTTACGTTATTTTGACACTTGTACCGGAAATGTCAGTGTAAACAACAATATGAAATTTAGGCCAACTTCAAAAATACATTTCTCCTCACTCAGTGGTCCGATTTTAAAACGGTTTG
>REGL01000990.1:58756-70104 GCA_004194395.1 Aurelia aurita complex sp. Pacific
CGGATGAATGGAATCGCTAGTTATTTAGTTTTGGTTTATACGAGAAAGATGTGAACTGTGAACAAAAAAGGAGTTGTGAATACTTCCTATTACCTAAGAAAACAGCTTTTAAGAAAAAAAGAGAAATCGCCCCAAAAAAAGTTGATTTTATGAGGATTTCGTTGTGAACAACAATAGATCTTGGGTAGTTAGGCGCCGCAGGTGTCCTTACATTGAGTTCAAAATAAGAGTGATTTCCTTCTACAGGGTGTCCCAAAAAAATTGTGCCCCATTTGTCTAAAGATTGTGACAAAACGGCAAAATATTTTCGCCAAACTTGTATATGATGTTGCTCTTCAGATGTTGAAATAAAGTCTGCAGCCATCCCCGTCAAAATCGGTTGAAAAATAATGGAGCTATGACCTTCCGAAGGCCAAATTTGCCTGATGACTGAAACCAGCGGTTGGCCACTTTGTCTTACTATTTTGAAGCAATAAATAGCTTTATGTGAGGTAAGAAATAGTTTCTGTGATATCAGAAATAGTTGAACTTTCTGATGATTATCGAAATTTTGACTTGACTAAACTTGACTTTCAGACACTCTGAAATTTCAGCAAACCCAGGGTGACAATGGCCCTTTAAAGAACTCAGAATCACATCAGTAAATTGCAACTTATAATTACCTTTATCCTTTCTGACTCGACTTTTATTTATCCTTGCATTCGTCAGCTCATCTTCGTCAGCATCATCATCATCAGGCGAAGAGGAAGAAGATTCTGAAAGTCCTTTGATCCGAGCAATTAAATTCCGGCCTCTTTTCCCATGCCCATCATAAGGTCCTAAGTGACCGGCAGATCGGGATTGTTGAGCCGGTTCAAACGATTTGCTTCCCCTTTGCGGCTGCTCCATTGACGTGGATTTGGACACACCTCGCTTCTTGCTTCCTCTTTTCTTGCTATTATCTGTGATTTAAAAAGGAATAAAGATGATTTAGAATGTCAATTTCAATCGTTGTTAAGTTGTAATAAGACGTCGTTATGTTTTCGTATCACTAGAAAGCAATGCCTGAGCTAAGAAAAATATTTTTTTCCATTTTGGTCAATGAGACATGGATCAAATTGAGCATCTCACTTATAATTCTAGGCAAGGACAGCAGAAGCTAGTTTTTGGTAATTCATAATTTGAGATTAAGATAATGCATTGTTACCTGACCGACGTTTCAAAAACGCGGCAATACAAAAATCCCGCCAATCCCATTGGTTAATCGCACATTTCCCGCGGTTTTCCCATAGCTTTGTATAATACGATACAAGGACGCGTTTTGACACCACAGCAACTGGTTTAGGCCTGTGAGATTTACAATAAACTTAAGCGACATAACAGTAACAAAATGGGTTTGACTAAGTGATGGGAGTCAAAATTAGAAGCTATCAGGTAATAAAACTCGTACTAACCGGTTTTGTAGTTGTACAGGTAAAATATAAAGCCCCCAGCTTCATTGCACAAACCTCGCAAGCTCGGTCTGTACTTTTAAGACCTCAGCCTTTATATTTTCCTGTACCACACAAAACCAGTTTGTATGCGCATATAGAAAATTATGAATAATTTCTCAAAATTAAATTCAACCCTCAGGTACGCAATAGAGTTGTCATTATCGAAATCGGTGTTATACTATTGTAGTAAAATTTTCCAAAGAATGAACACATTTTTCTCTCTCATCCGTTATATGACTCATATAAAGTGCACCTTTAACAAGTAAAGAGAGTGGTATATCCACAATAAAATACTAACCTTCAAATATATCATCTCTTGAAAGGGGGTGCAGTCTGTTCTCTGAATTCGGAACATATTTCCCAGTCTCAACTTCTGTTGCGAACTTCCTCAAAATGTTTGAATAGTCAGCGATACATTGATGGATATCTGGGTCATCTAAATATATCTTATATCGAGTTCTCTTGCCACTCTTTTTAGATCTTCCACTTGAAGATCTTTTCTTCGTCTCTTTCGCTTGCCTCTTATGTCCCCGCACCGACTGATCCGGGGCCTTTGTGCTCAGGGGCTCTGACCACGGCCGTTCAATACTCTTTTCCGCTGGCCGCCCAGCCTTGTTCGATTCTCTATTACTGCTTTTAGCACCTTCTACAGTTCCACTTTTCTTTACAGCCTTAGATTCTGTTTTGATATTCCCATTAGCTTTCTTGTCTTCAACAAAACTCGTCTCTTTGCTCTCAGCCAGCATCTTGTTTCGTTCCGGAGTCTTCACAACAGGCAATAAATTATGCTGTCCCTCTCCATCAATTCCTTGTGATTTATTACCAGTTTTCTTGGTGATTAGATCCTGGTCAAATTGATACTCTTCGTCCCATTCAAGCTCATCATTCGAGCTATGATGCGAAGAAACATGATCATCTTTCTTACTCGTACTAAAGCGACCGGAGTCTGACATGCTGCTTGAAGATGATTTGCGTCTGCAGGAACGCTTCTTCTTCTTCTTAAAATCCTTATCACTTGGTGGACTCTCATCGGTCTCAGATTTCGGAGCTGGTTTACCCGGTGTTGTGATTTCCTTCGAGTCTCTATCCTTCTCCTCCAGTGCCATTTGCGTCGAGAGTGCCTCTGCAATTTGAGAGATCTTGTCGTCCTTTGGGACATCGTTCTCTTTTGAGACATCGTTCTCTTCATTAGCCTCCTTCGGAGGGTTTTCCACATTTTCGCAAATTTCTTCATTCTCGATCGAAACCAGCTTAGCTAGTTTAGCAGACGTGTCATTGTATGCCTGCTGTTCCTCTGTGAGCCCTGTGATCTCATCCTCGCTGGCAGTTGTTGAGTGACCATCTTCGAAGTCAACCGTCTCTTTAAACTCACCGCTAATCTTCGCTGCGTCTACGAGAGAAATTGCATGCAGTTTTGAGACAAGCAGTAGTTTATGACTGACCTTAGCCTCACTCAACAAGGACTCTCAGGCCCCGTCCACACGTATCCAGGTATTTTGAAAACGCATCTTTTAATCCGGTTTGGTTTCGTGTCCACACGTAGACAGCGTTTTCGGTCACCAAAAACGAAGATTTTGGAAAGCGCTCGCCAGACTAGATATTTTTGAAAACGCCGTTTTCCTGTTTTCGTGTGGACGGGTGAAAATGGAGCTTTTCGAAAACACTGACGTCACACCGTCGATTTACCACCTATCAGAGCATGCGCTCGGGTTTACCAAATAAAATGTTCATATCTAAGTTACAAAAATACCGTAAGAGTTAAAGAGCTTAATAATTTTAAGAAGTTAAATAATTTTAGAGTTTAATTTACTTTATAGCTGCCATGCATAATCTTTATGTTGTGCACAAAATCAATGACGATGACGACGATGACGATGATGATGATGGTGATGATGATGATGACGATGATGATGATGATGATGTTAGCCTTTGATTGATAGATTAGCAGTTCATTTTTGAAGTCATCTCATGTATTTTTTTGGGGGGGGGGATGAAGAAAATGCTCTCTGAAACGAACCTGTTTTCTCGAATAAACCTGACCCAAAATAACCAATTAAGATACGAAACTCATTAAGGCGTGAACAAGTTATGAATCTATGTGCATCTTACTGGCCGAAACGCACGAAAGCAGCTAGGCGGAGTCTTAAAGAAAGCAAACACATGTGGAAGTTCACACAGCCCTTCATGAATTATAAAATGGTGCAGCTTTAAGATACAAAACTGACAACAATAAGATCTCATTTGCGACGAGCCTATTTCAATTTAGATAGCAAACGATGGGCGCCTACCTTGTAGGAACTGTGTTTATTCCCAGCACTGTTTCGTGACATGGTACACAGAGTAATTCTGTCCTGTTAATTCGTGTATAACACAAGAAAACTAATAACAGAGTCAGAGTTTCTTAGAGTTTCTTTGGCTACAGTGATTTTCAAATTCTGAAGTCTGTTAGCGTTGACCAACCAAAAATCACGCTGTCTCGTTCCCTGTGGTCATCTCATATAACAGTTGAAGAGCGGAATTTGAAACCACAAAATTATTCTTACGTCATCTTGACGTTGACAGGACAGCAATTACTCTGTGTACTATGTCACGAAAACGATACTGGGAATAAGCACAGTTCCTATAAGGTAGGCACCCTAGAGCAAACTGTAATATTAAGCCTATTCACAAATCTAGAAAATGGAAAAATTGGAATTTATGGCTCCTTCAGAGTGGCTGTGGAAACGGCGAACGGTTTTTGGTAAAGCCATGCAGAGATGTCCCACTGGGGTTAGCGATTGTTACAGCTCTGTAAATTACGACATTTGCCATCTTAACTGGAAGTCTAGTACTCATTGTGTTATGACTAAATTAAATATTCAAAAAGTACAACATAATATTCAACGCCTCCAAAAAATGGCCAGCATTTTGAAAGAAATCTGCAGAATTGAAATGATCTACAATTAATCGACCGTTGTGCTCCGTCACACGGATAGCTTTCTTTCATGCCGAGATTTCAGAAACTTTTGTTTTGAAAGAAACAGACACTGTTAGGCTTAATAAGTTTGCATTAATATTTCAAACTAATTTACAGTCTTATAGGTCATATAAATGATTAATAATTTTAACATCAAGAAGGTCTTTTGACAGCAAAATCATTTGAGATTCAACATGTTTTCACTACACCTGCACGCATGAAACTGCGGCAAACGTCACATGCCAGTAATACATCACCAGTTTTCGGATTTTAATCAAAAATGAAAAAACGTGGCCGCCCGAAATAATTGCAGCGATAACCTGTTGTTTAAAAACGAATGAATTGTGTACAGATCCATTTGCTTTTAAACAATAGGCTATTGTTTTCACATAGATTGCGTGTAAGGCAACCTTTTAAATTTTGGAGCTGCACTCACTGAACTATATCAACAGATAGTTTCAGGTGCTGGAGGGACATATTGCTCTTGGGGAGTAAATGACGCATTTTACAGGGGTGTGTCCCCGAGAAGCTGATGACGTATCCACTCTTACGATGAAGTCACCTTTTATTAAGCAATAGAGTTTGAAGAAAAATTTCATTTTTAGACCCATCTTAAAGGGCTTTATACGAAATTGTTTAGGGAATTTTTCCCGTGCAAAATCCACTAGGGCACATAAATGTCTGTGAATATAAGCATACCCCCTCAAGGGAGGGCCCTCACCAGGAAATCGCCCCTTAACCCAACCACTATTCGTGGGAAACTTACTCTTCTTATTTGAATATTTTAATCTGGAAAATATCAAGAAGCCAAGTTCGGAATCAGTTACAGTCATCGAGGTATAAACTGCCCTCCAATCCAAATGATATTTCGGAGAACCTGTACTAAAATCCTCCTCAAACGCCATTTCGACAGAAAATAAATGCTCTGCTGTCATGTCGGAACATGTTTTGAATCAAACAGAAATAATGTAAAAGCTCAGAAACCAGTGGGGACACTGGAAATCCCCAAAACTCCTTTCACCAAATGCCCTTTTATCGACAAAACTGTACAGTTGTTGGAAATTGTTTTGAATCATCAAACATCAAGGAAAATGCCCGACACAAGTGGGGGTACTGGAAGTTTCAAAGGCTCCTTCCACCAAAAAAGCACTTTCATCGAAAAAACTGCACTGTATTCGGAGAATTCTTCATCCAGCCAACATAAAGAAACATTTCTGAAACCAGTGGGGGGAAGGGTCATTATGGGGTGTAATGGGGCGCTCTCATCAAGCGCAACTTTATCAGAAAAGCAATGCTTTGCTATCAAGTTTCTCAAAAAGAGCAAGCATTGAGGAATTAAAACCAAGACCACGAAAATGATAAGAGAGTGTCAAGAATGTGAATTAGCAAAGATTTGAATGATTGCATACTCCTAAACTTTCTCTACATCTGCCTTCTTTCATTAAGATTCCAAAAACCGTGCAGCCTACAGCCCGCAATATTCTCCTTTTCATCATATTCCAGAATAAAACGATGAGCATAAAGGCTAGATCCCTACCAATAAAAAACCAACAAATAACTATGCAGTCTATACATTTCGTCTCGATATATGCAATATGTAAAGACTTGAAAATGAGACATACCAAAAGCGATGAATTTTCCTCGTGAATGGAATACAAACATACAAACATATCTGTTATGGCAGGCCTATGATTAGGAGCATTATTGGTAATGAACAATAATAACTAATAANGAATATTTTAATCTGGAAAATATCAAGAAGCCAAGTTCGGAATCAGTTACAGTCATCGAGGTATAAACTGCCCTCCAATCCAAATGATATTTCGGAGAACCTGTACTAAAATCCTCCTCAAACGCCATTTCGACAGAAAATAAATGCTCTGCTGTCATGTCGGAACATGTTTTGAATCAAACAGAAATAATGTAAAAGCTCAGAAACCAGTGGGGACACTGGAAATCCCCAAAACTCCTTTCACCAAATGCCCTTTTATCGACAAAACTGTACAGTTGTTGGAAATTGTTTTGAATCATCAAACATCAAGGAAAATGCCCGACACAAGTGGGGGTACTGGAAGTTTCAAAGGCTCCTTCCACCAAAAAAGCACTTTCATCGAAAAAACTGCACTGTATTCGGAGAATTCTTCATCCAGCCAACATAAAGAAACATTTCTGAAACCAGTGGGGGGAAGGGTCATTATGGGGTGTAATGGGGCGCTCTCATCAAGCGCAACTTTATCAGAAAAGCAATGCTTTGCTATCAAGTTTCTCAAAAAGAGCAAGCATTGAGGAATTAAAACCAAGACCACGAAAATGATAAGAGAGTGTCAAGAATGTGAATTAGCAAAGATTTGAATGATTGCATACTCCTAAACTTTCTCTACATCTGCCTTCTTTCATTAAGATTCCAAAAACCGTGCAGCCTACAGCCCGCAATATTCTCCTTTTCATCATATTCCAGAATAAAACGATGAGCATAAAGGCTAGATCCCTACCAATAAAAAACCAACAAATAACTATGCAGTCTATACATTTCGTCTCGATATATGCAATATGTAAAGACTTGAAAATGAGACATACCAAAAGCGATGAATTTTCCTCGTGAATGGAATACAAACATACAAACATATCTGTTATGGCAGGCCTATGATTAGGAGCATTATTGGTAATGAACAATAATAACTAATAAATAATGATAAATAATGAAAATGACCAATAAATGATATGAAATTGATAGATAAATCTTGTTTAAGAATATGATAGATAAGTTGAAGAGACTTATCAGTCAAATACAGTTTGCAAAAAGAACGATTTTTAGTACGAGTAAGAACAAGGATTTCAAAAAGGATAATAAAACATAAACAAAATAAAAAACAATCATACACAAAAACAAAACTGTTAGAAATAAAAAATGTCTGAAATATTTGTTCTAATTCTTGCTAAAAACCATTCCTTGTTCAAACTCTATTTGACTGATAATTCTCTTTGTTCATTTTATCACATTCTTAAACAAACTTTTCTTCTCTTTAAGCCCTTGAGATCAAATGAATATTTTCTCACTTCGGTGGTGCTCTAAAAGTTACACTCATGAACTTCTCCTACCTGAATACTCAAGTACTAAATCTTCTTCATCATCCTCTTGAGATGAGCCTTCTGACAGGAGATTTGCATCAACTTTTTCCGTAGCTGATGCATGTTTTTGCTTCTCAGTTTTAGACACAAGCTTTGAATCCTCCTTGAAAGAGGAAGCCTCACT
Source organism: Aurelia aurita complex sp. Pacific (assembly GCA_004194395.1). Classification (NCBI taxonomy): domain Eukaryota; kingdom Metazoa; phylum Cnidaria; class Scyphozoa; order Semaeostomeae; family Ulmaridae; genus Aurelia; species Aurelia aurita complex sp. Pacific. The sequence continues at coordinate 66,438 of REGL01000990.1, forward strand.
GTTTGACATTTCAACGTCAGACATTATTTTGAGTTGTCTTTAACTGCTAAATCATGTCAATCGATCTTTGCAGCATCTCAGCCTAAATGAATAAGAAATACATTCTCAATTCTCAATATTCAATTACTGCAAACGTAAGGGAAACTTACAAACATATGTCACAGTGTCTTGATATGATGAAGTTTTCTATAAATATTCAGAGCATCCCACATTGCGCTCATAAACTAGGAAGCACAGGTGTGTAGTTTATGACATTAACGATGTAGTTCTTATGCCATGTGGGGAACTCATGGCTTCAATATTATAAAAGCTCTAAACTTCAACCCTTTTTCTGGAGCTAAAGTCGCTTGCTCACTAAGTGATTTCCAAATTACAATATCTGAATATTAATTGTAGATAAAATTTACTTTCGGTAGAATTCAGCTGAAAAAATCAACCACTTGGGACGATCCATAACATGTTTGTGGTAATCTAAATCAAAAAGAGAGTTTGTAACAGTGTCTTCTGTCTACCGGGTGACCCAATGAAAAGCAACTTTAAAAAAAATCACCAAAATTTAATTGTATCGCCAATCTTTGAATTTTCCGTTTGTGTATTTGTATCAAAGATCAATTATTTTAATGCATGATTACATGATTGTAATTTCATTCTTTGGCAGGAGAGACAATGAAATTGCTGTGCGAAAAACGTGTTTTGACCAATAGTGTTTTACAAAATATTGAATTTTTAACCAAAACGTATTTCTTGTGATTTCACATACAGTTTAGAATTTTACATGATGTAAGAGCTGCCTCATCGTAGAAATAAAACTACTTTAAGTGGTACTGGGGGACAAATATTTCTATTTGTAATCATTTCTTGTGATTTCTGAGTATGCTTCAAGACAACGTAGCTTGTAAAAGCAGAAATTACCACAAATTCAAAGCCATTTCAAGGCTTCACTATATGTCAACAAGGACAGATTTTGTAACACAATAGCATATTATTCAGTTACTTTAATTGACCCTTCAATTCAAAGCGATTAGCGATTGCAGACAAAGGAAATGCTCTCAACCAGTAATTCAAAACAAAAAAGCCGCAAATGTTGCCCCAAAACCAGTAGAGCAAGCTCTCGCCATGTGCACCCGAAAGGTGGTTTTTAAGAGAAGTAATGTGCTTATAACGAAAGAAGAAGGGCAACTCTAAAAATCTACCAGGTGGATTTTGTTTATTTGATTCAGAAGCCGAGCAGAAGGCATTTAAATTCTCACCTATTTAACGCTTGAATGAAACAATTACCACACAGCTCCTGAATCAAATGACAACATCCGTGAGGTAGAACTTTAGATTTACCATTCTTCTTTCGTTATAAGCACATACAGTAACTTCTCTTATACACCACCTTTCACATGGACAAGGAGAGTTTGCCCTACTGGTTTAAGAGCAACTTTCGTGATTGTTTTGAATAACTGGTTGAGAGAACTTCCTTCGTCTGCAGTCACTAATTGCTTTGAATTGAGATGTCAATCAAAAGCCACTGATCTTATAGTATTACAAAATCTGTCCCTTGTTGAATATGTCTAAGATTTATTTGCACATATAAAGAAATTTTCATGATCAGTAATATAATCAAATTTTGATGACTTTTTAAAAAATTTCACTTTGTTGGGTCAAAGGGGAGGGCAATCTCTAAATCTTGATGCCACACCCCATCCACGTTAATAAAAGTATCCACAAGCCCATTTTCCACAACATATAAAAAGCAGAAGCATACTGCAATTAAAAAATACACCACTATAATGGCTAATGTTGAGATATAGTCTTCAACGGCAACAGTTCTTGCAATGACTGGAAAAACCTTCTTAAAAAACCTCAGATTACGCCTGGGTAACAACAGCTAAAACAACCTAACAAAGGTGCCAGAACTCTTCTGACAGGGGGCTAGAGCCTCTATTAAGGGGAATAAATTACCAAAATGGAATGTTTTGCGTGTCATTTCGCCAAATTAATTCAGAAAATAACAAAAATTTCCTTTGATCTGGTGGCTAGATACTGTAGCCCCCAAGCCATACCCTTTGAGGTTAAATCTGTTTTACATACTTTCAAAAATGCGTGAATTAGGATATGCTCAAAGTCTTTAAAAAGGCTGTGGATAATTCAACAGCCAATTTCTTTGAAAAGAATGTCTTGAAAGAAATGTTAGCTTGTGCTACAATTCTACCATTGGACTTTATGAAATCTTCAATAAGTGTTTTTCTTCTTTTCTAAGAATTCAACAAAAAATTTTGAAAAACTCAAAGCCATTCATAATTTCCAAACTATTTGCGAAAACATAGAATAGTTTTAAAACCGGCAATAGTTGCTACTAATCTCATTTCACTTGATAAGGGGCTTAGCTTGAAACCTCACGAATCTATCATACTCTGTTCAAAGTACAATTTATTTTATTTTAAATATTAATGTTTATATAGTTTATCAGTATCTACAATACAATATCAAGCAAACTTATTTCATTCTTCTTGCTTAGAATTTAGAAATTTGATAATGTCCAATCCTCAAACGAGTCAAAATATAAAATACGCTGTAATTTCAAAAAGTATCAAAGTTTTCTGAAAAAGTCCGAGTGTAGAACTACACCAGTAGAANTACTAATCTCATTTCACTTGATAAGGGGCTTAGCTTGAAACCTCATGAATCTATCATACTCTGTTCAAAGTACAATTTATTTTATTTTAAATATTAATGTTTATATAGTTTATCAGTATCTACAATACAATATCAAGCAAACTTATTTCATTCTTCTTGCTTAGAATTTAGAAATTTGATAATGTCCAATCCTCAAACGAGTCAAAATATAAAATACGCTGTAATTTCAAAAAGTATCAAAGATTTCTGAAAAAGTCCGAGTGTAGAACTACACCAGTAGAACTACTGTTTCTTTCAATCCATTCAGAAATGGGTCACAGAGTTTCACACCAACATTTTTGCAGATTCAAAATCTATGCCTGGGAATCATACTGTAATAAATAATTTCACGAGTATCACTGGTTGTAGGTCAAAATAATCAGCTTTGCGTGTCGCTAATTCTCTTTTAAAATAAAATTAACAAAACATCTTATGTATGCTTGAGCATTTCATGATAGTATTCAGGTATTTCAAACATCTATAATTCATAACAAAATATGTGATAAACTTTGGTTTGCATGTCAAAGCTCTAAAACGATCTATCATTTCATTTATCAGCATGAATACAAGGTGTTAATGAATAAAGAAAACCTAACAAAAAGCAAAGGGTAATCAAGCTCTGGCTTTCAACACAGTACAGGCCTTGGGCACATTAACATGGTTTTCTTGCCTAAGAATTCTCTTTAGTTTCTTAAGAATTCTTGTTATAATGTGTAGGATTCTTGAAAATTCTTGAGAATTCTTGCCATGTTATGTGCGGCCTGTACTGAACTTCATAATATTGCACCCACATATTTGGACTACTGGCTGAGAATTTTTTTGGTTTCTCTACCAAATATTGCCAACATTACACATTTTATCATACATTAATCCTATGCAGTCAAAAGAGTGGAATAGTCTCACCACAGGGCACAAAGCAGAGTTTTCATCACAACAGGAGCCCTATCCCCCACCTGTCCCATTAATCCACCATGGTTCTTTTCTGAAAATTGTTGGATATCAA
>REGL01000990.1:100070-114101 GCA_004194395.1 Aurelia aurita complex sp. Pacific
CTACCAAACGTGCATAGTTTATTTTGGCGCACCCGGTAGGCTGACTATGTTCCTTTCCTAAGAATGTGGTGCTCTTCCTGCATTCAGCGTAAGGTTCATATCATAAGCGCTCTTAAAATGATAATTGGTATATATAAGGTTATACAGCATGCATTTGATGAACATACGGGAGGCAGAGATGCATTCTAGCATTCTAGATGTTGTTGGAGGAAATAGTTGTCTGTCGCAGACAAAAAGAATTACATTGCACAAATTGACCAGAAATTTGATTACCCTGAAAATACTTTGAGGTGTTTGACATAAAAAAAAGGTTGCGAGTTTCTGTGAAACAATATGTTCACCATAGTAGTTTTAGCTCAATGCCTAAATGGCCTCGGGGTAGTCACAGCCTATTACTCCTCGGGGTATCGTTCCTGTAGTATTGTATAGTAATTTGTAGGTAGTGTAAGTAACATATATATTGTAATCTTTTCGTGGATATATAAAAAAAAATATGTTCAGATGGTTCAAAAATACTCAGCTTTCAGGTTGACAGGCAATAATTTCAAGCAAATTCAATAAAAATATGTTCGTAGCGTGTGGTACTATGTAATTGAACGGTAATCTAATATATAAATGATTTAAGTACCAGAAATAGCTTAGATGTTTAAAACACGACGTTTCGAGCATATACTCGTTATCAAGTATATCAAGTATTGACTTGATAACGAGTATTTGCTCGAAACATCGTGTTTCAAACATCTAAGCTATTTTTGGTACTTAAATCATTTATATATTATATTACTGAATAATTTCAAGCACTTTGGTTACTGATGTTTTTCTTTTTCATTTGCATTGAAATTTCAATTTTTCAGTTTTATTTTTCTTGATAATAAATGTATCATGGGATCATACCAGGTGTCTCAGAAAAAAGTACCCCCTTTTGACCGGAAATAAGAACAAAACGATAAGATATCATTACTCTCTGAGTTCACAGCTAAATTTATCAATCTTCAACTTAGATGCACATACCTTGCATTTAAAAATCGCACACCGAACACCGGATATACAATTTTTGCAAAGTCAAAATTTACAATACACCCAAAACCAGAGGTTTTGAAAAAGGGCCTAGCCTAGGGCATTTTCCAAAGCACCTGTAAACTTTAATGTTTAGTTTTTTTGCTTTTGACAACAATAAAAGACGCATGTGCATGGCCCTGATTGAAGGAATATGATAAAAATGTGGTAAGGTTAAGGATGACAAAGTCGTGTCACATCTCCAAAATAAGCGTGTGCTCATTTTCCTCGTCTTTGATACTAAACGTTTGGGGTGGAATGCAATGCAAGGACCGATTCCTCAAAAGAAAAGTCATTTCAGGAACCATTGACAAAATTCAAGGTATAAATCTTTTCAAAAGTAAAAAATTAAAGTTCAAAGTTGAAAATTCTTTTGCAACATGTATGTGACGTCAAATCATGGCTAGGCCTTTTCTCAGAACCTCTGGTTTCAGTTGCACTCCAAATTTTGCCTTGTGAACTCATATCTTCGGTGTTTGGTGGACGATTTCAAAATGCAAGGTATGTGCATCTAAGTTGAAGATCGATAAATATAGCTATGAACTAAAAACATCCCGAAATTTTATCGTTTTGTTCCCTTGTTCCGTCAAAATGGGGTACTTTTTTGTAGACACCCGGTATATGATAAGAACATGGAAAGAAAGTCTGTTTTCGGTTCTCATCTTTAAGTGCCTTACACAAAATCATTCTGTAGGTTTCCTATAGACTTATGACCTAGCGTCCCATGTTTCCTTGTGCATTTGGACTTAAGATGGCGCTTCGGTCGACAGCTTTTTACTGTTTCATTATGAGTCCCTGTTGAGCAAGGTTTACCGCAGGGATACAAGGGACTCATCGTCGCAAGTCTAGGTTTCCAATTTTCCAATGTTCTTGATTGTTGGATTTTACTGTGTTGGGTAGCTGATATTAACCTTTGTTTAATAAGATCTTAAAAGTAGGCTGCAAGTGTGAATTCAGCTTAAAGATACCCACCACCGATTGCAGGTCCGATAATTAAGCCAATTTGATATGAGCTTATGACAACTGCCATTCCCAAACCCTACAATATAGACAAATTTTCGTTATACAATAATTGCAAAGGACAAAATCTGCTGAGGTTTGCTAACACACACTTCAACTCAAGTGATCAATGTNAATAAGATCTTAAGTAGGCTGCAAGTGTGAATTCAGCTTAAAGATACCCACCACCGATTGCAGGTCCGATAATTAAGCCAATTTGATATGAGCTTATGACAACTGCCATTCCCAAACCCTACAATATAGACAAATTTTCGTTATACAATAATTGCAAAGGACAAAATCTGCTGAGGTTTGCTAACACACACTTCAACTCAAGTGATCAATGTCTCGATAAAACATCTTTTAATTTTTTAGCATATTGCGTGCCATGAAAACTTGCGCCATGAATGCGAAAAGTTAAGTTGCATAATACTAGGCCTTCCCAAGAGCAAGGTCGCATAAAACAACAAGGTCAAACAACCCTTAGAGGATTTTGGTTACAGAAGAGATATATTCGGAAGCAACTAAAGTGATGCATCGATCAGTCATCAACGCCATTAAACACGGGTCAGCTCAACATTTGTTGAGGACAATTATGTCAATTTTGTTCACACAAATGTTTAATTAATACTGATTCAAAAATTGTCGGCGACATGTTGAACAGGGATGAAACATGTTGATTCTTGGCAAAATTTTTGGTGACGTTGAATGGAATCTAGCCAATCAATGGTGCTCCTTGCAACTAGACGATCCCTTCAGATAGATATAATGGTACATTGATCATCAAACATTGAAATCAACAACCATACATTAGTTACACGGGTGTCATCTGCATACATGTTTGAGGTGCATTTTTGAGGCACTGCTCAAAGTCATTGGCATACAGGATGAAGAGGAGAGGCCCTAAGCATGAGCCCCGAGGAACACCGCAGTGAACAGTTCTTAGGCTAGATTTGTGGCCATTCAGTGGACAGTATTGTTCTCTTATCGTGAAGTACGATGTGAACCACCGAAGAGGTGTCCCTACTACACCGTATCTAGTTAGCTTCGAGAGGAGAATTCCGTAGTCCACCGTATCAAATGCCTCCTTGAGGTTGAGAAATAGGCTTGTGTCAATTTCGTAGGGGCAGCGGGTGGGCGGGGGAGCGTAGGGGGAGAGGGTGCCCAGGCAACAGCATAAAATCTGTACAAAATTACCGATTTTTACAATTCAAAAGGCGTACAGGAAGGGGTCGGGAGTCATAAAAATCACTTATGATTTTAGCAAATGATTACATACTTATTTACTTGATTACTACACTATACACTTACCCGATTTGTATCATCACATAATGCAAATACAGTAGCTTTCAAGGCAACTATGAGGCCTAAAGAGTGAATAAATCGATTATTAGTAAATCATAAACGTTATTTATGCTGACGGAGGACATAAAATAATTGGCTATAAAGCCTTCTGACAACTGCAACTTCTTTCTGAAAAACCCGGTCGGATGTCACGTCTATTGAATGTAGGGTAAAATCTTTTAAGATTCTTGGGAATGCGGAATGTGTAGACAGCTGACTCATATCATTGGTTTGGTGGCAAAGACTGGTAAAATTAGAATGAATGGACACAACAGAATCTTGGACAGTACGTGAGAGATAAATTCAGAGAAATGAAAAAGAATAGGAGACCAAGACATGAGCCCTGAGGAGCACCGACATCTACGCCTTTCCGAATTTCTGAATCAGGACTGTTAACACTACAGGATAATTGGTAAGATAGGATTCAAACCAAGAAATTTCACTGTGTTGAACATCATAGAATGCGAGCATTTTGCAGAATATTCAGTGATTAACTGTATCAAATGCCTTTTTCCGGTCAATGAATGCTAATCCCACAAACTTATAATAATAATAATAATAATAATAATAATAATAATAATAATAATAATAATAATAATAATAATAATAATAATAAATAGTTGATTTTATAGTGCGCCCCTATATTGCACAATATTCTGCGGCGCATACAGTTTATAGGTCAAAGTCCCTAAAGTTACATCAAATCAAAAACTATTAAAATTACAACAAAGATCCTAAAAATTACAGTATTTTACAATAAAAAAGAAACTTAAAGATTAAATGCTTGTTCAAAAAAATATGTTTTTATTGCCTTCTTGAAACTAGTTATGCCCTTGGAATGTCTTATATTGAGAGGCAAAAAGTTCCAGGTATGAGGTGCAGCATATTCAAATGCTCTCTTGTCAAAAGTCTCAGTTGTCACTCTTGGGATGTCCAAAAGGGAGAGCTTTGCTGATCGAAGTGATCTAGGAGCTTTTTTACTGATCAATAATTCCTTTAAATAGGCCGGTCCAATATTGTTTATGCATTTAAACACCATTAACGAGAGTTTATACAGGATCCTATACCTGATGGGTAACCAGTGTAATTCTTTCAACATTTCTGTGGCACTATCTATCCAATTCCTGTTTAAAATCAGTCTAGCTGCTGCATGTTGGAGTCTCTGCAGCTTTTTAATGGTGACATCAGGCAGTCCAAATAACATGGCATTACCATAGTCAATATGTGATGTCACAAAGGCGTGAACTAAACATTCAAAGGTGTTACGGTATCGTTATCAAGATGCAAACCACTGTAGCTGGGCAAAAATCTTGTCTTTGTCAGGAGGACACAAAAATTGATGATCTGTGCCCCAAGAGGCACACGCTTCTTATGTCCCTTCAGCAATGTCAATAATAGTGGCAACAGAACAGATGAGAGGGAAAGGACACAGCCTATGTGGTGATTGTAGGATTCTAAGCAAAAAAGCTACAGTGATAAGATAAATGTAATGTTATACATACCTCCAAAGAAACCTTGGAATAATCTTGCTGTGACTGCCCAAGCAAAAGACTTACTGAATCCAAACAGCATCGTTGCAACAAACATTAACATCATTGATATCAACAGAGAGCGCTTTCGCCCAATTTTATCACACAGCCAGCCCCAAATGTAGCTGAAAAAATGATAGTAGAAATGATAGCAATCTTTTGGGACAACCTCTGTAGGATCATCAAACAGAATGACATTCGTTAATAATTACTTTATTAAGTTAATAATAAATATTTCGTTTTCAAACATTTTCAGAAACAGTATCCAAGGTAAATTTTCCATAACTTTACCAGCTAACGATTTTGATATAATAGATTTTTGTAGCGAAGTTAGCGTAAAACTATCGTTAATTTAGTTTATTGAAATATGCAGACAATTCTCTTTTCAGACAACAAATATCTGAAGTCAGACAACTGACATGTCTTCAGTCCATGTTACAAAATCTCTGCATCGTATGCAAAGAAAGACAAATTTGAAAAACTGCTCACCTCAACGATATCTGATAATCACATAAATATGACAAATTCAATAGTGAATTTTAGAAATGTACAAAGTTTTCTGTAGGTGTTGTTGCTTTGGCTCAAACAGGAAATTTTTCGATGAAGCAATAGCGAAATGGAAAACAAATTTTCAATATCTTTTAAGTTTTGAAGGAGACCAGTTTAAATCCAAAAAGACACCTATAAGGAAATTTGCTTCCATTCAAACGTATAAAATAACAGCTTAAAAAAACAAAACCATCCAAAAACAATACCTTCCAAATGTTCTTCCAACATACAAAGATGATGCAACTACTCCTACGTAGTTTCCTAAGATGTAAAAAAGAAGATGTGCTGGGTGATAAAAAGGCAACCACAGAAAGCAGTTATAAAACAATGATAACAAAGATTTGAAAGGAAAGTGATAGATTTCTCGAAGGAATTCTCAACCAGTTCATATTGTCATCTATACTACAAATCTTAGAATATTATTATGGCAAATCTAGCAACGCGTTTGCCTTCAAATTTGGCACGTAGCTCCATGAACAATGAACAGATAGGATCAGAGGCAAGAAAAGTTTGATACAATTCTTTCCATTAGCGCAATGGATAATGAAGCCCTTCTGAAGCCTAAAAGCTATTTAACATGAGCTTTTCCAAACATAAGAAAGCAAACAATTGCGCTTCACACATCTTTCGATTGCCTAGAACATGGTAATAATACCGGGTGTCCCAAAATGATGTACTATCGTTTGATTGCTTATATGTCCATAATTGATGAACCAATTTTCAAAAACTCCATTTTATCCGATTGCCGAAAGGCTAAATTATATTCGAGGATGTTGGTTGTGGTTTAGGCCGATGTCTTCATGTCGAAAAGAAGATCGATAAACCTGCTCAAATTAAAGCCTTATATGGCATGAAAAAGAAACGGCCTACTTTCCCAGTCAATATTTTAGGTGTGGTGCAAAAGGCTGAACTTATATCGTTCAGAGAATATATGTCTTTCAGAGAATACGAATTCATATCAGCTAATGCTGAGTTCAGAGAATACGAATACGAGTTCAGCCTTTTGTATTACATCTAAAATATTGACTGGAAAAATAGGCCGTTTCTTTCTCATGCCATCTAAGGCTTGAATTTAAGCAGGTTTATCGATCTTATTTTCGACATGAAAACGCCGTGGTAAAACCACAACCAACATCTTAAAATACAATTTAGCCTTTAGGCAATCAAATAAAACAAAGTTTTTGAAAATCGGTTCATTGGTTATGGACATGTAAGCAATCAAACAATAATACATCATTTTGGGACACCCGGTATATCATTACACGATTTCAATATATACTGATTAGTTGCAAGGAGTCTTAGATGTCTTGAGAGAAGGATTTCTGAAAACCAGCTTTTCGTGCTCATTAGAGCAGAAAGGAGAGCTACAATAAAGGTACTGTGTCCATGTAAGTACCATGGCTTTGAGGGTGCATGCCAACTTCATGAGGTATTTCATGTGATAGCATGGTGAAGGAGCTCACTACGTGGCAAGGAGTGATGTATGTAGACTGATGCCTTACCTGCGTTTGCGCTTTCGGAGCTGAAATTTTAGTTTGCATGTGATCGGTTAAATTCTGCCAATCACTGTGTGCTCTTCAAGGCTGTACTTCACCATCGTGTCAGCAATAGTTTGACAAGAGTGTATACGCAGCTGTACTTACATGGACACATTGACTTTAAGGGACCAAGGCAGTCTGAGGATGTTTTCTCCTACATGTAAAACGTTCCAACTACACCAATATCAGTAAAATTTTCAGGCAAGGTCAGAGTTATTGAGTCAGGCAAGTGTTAATGAGGTAAAGCATACTGTACATACCAATTTCTTTCTCAGCTATGCCAAACTCCTACAAAGAAAATTGTGTCCAGGTTATAAGTAAAAGCATTATTTGTTTACATTGGGGAGTTATAGCTACACATCTAGCTTTTTGAGAGACTCAGTTTAGAAAAGGTTTTTTGGTTTACCAAATTCTCGTCAACAGCATGTTGATATGATTTTTTCTGAACAAAAAGTGTTATCAAATGCACCACAACACCTTCGAATTTTGCACTGTTTACAAAGCATAAAATGCAAATCACAAGCAAATGCACAATTTATTTCCTTACTCCTTACAAAGATTCCCCAAATTGTGACTAAAAAACCATCAAGAAGCTTGTGGGCTTTTCCTTCTGAAAAAAATTTGATTCTGAAAATTCAATTTTTTGATTGGTAAACAGCATTGATCTTTTCAAATCAATTGCTTATAATTTCTGACAAATTCAAGAACACCAATTTACTTTATGGAATGATTCTGAAAAACGTACCCGCATCATCCTTGGCAAGTATGAAAATGGCATTGTTATTATCATTGCATTTCCAAGCTATAAAAGAATTTTTAGAAATCCATGAATAGTGATGCTAGAGAAAGACACACAAAAATAAGGACTATAACATTAATATTGCAAACAAATGTATGCCATCACGCATGTATAAACTGACAAGGTCAATGGTAGAAGATTGAATTGTTTTGTAAAGAAGATGGCAACATCAGCCATTGAGCTATCACAATGGGTCCTGTATGTAACATACCGATGTGGGGCCAGGAAGAGGATTGGTGACAGAGACGTTAGGAACGGGGGGCAATGGAGACTTCTGCACCTGCAAGATTCTGCAATTATTACAAAAAATGCCTTTTTTGTGTCAGGAAATGCCCCTTTAGCTTGAAGAAAGAGTGCCCCTGAAGTGTTGTGATGCCCCCCTCCAACCTCAAGTTTAAGATGTGATGCGTCCTACACAATGTAGGAAGAGTATACGTCCTATTTTCTGAAAGTTAGATTTGATTGCTATTGAAAAATGCCATAAGAATTGATTTTTATACCTTCTATTCTTCTGTCCTACCTAATTTGAAACTATATTTGGCATATGACAAATTCCAAAAAGTTTTTGATCATCACACGCAGTCTGCTTTTAGAATAGAAAACATTAAACACAAGGCACAAACAATCTTTTGCATAGAGAGGGCCATCAGGCCCACAAAAATCCCTTTAAATTTATTAGTGTTTACTGTAAATCAATAAGAGCCCATTGTTTCTACTGTTCTGATAACTCTAAGAGTTAAACACTGAAAGTTAAACTCTCCCAAATACAGCCTCTTTGTATGGCTCTAAACACATAATCATCATGATTTGTCCAAAGTCTTAAAGCAAAAACCAAAAGAAACAAAACTCACATTTGCAAGGAAAATGATTCCAAGAATGACAGGATCCAAGGGAGTTTGACCTGGGGCAAGGAATAATCCTTTGACCTTCTTCACAAAAATTTGTTGACAACCCATCCTTGACTATTTCCATTTGGCCAACTATCCTTATTCCTGCACAAAAACGAGGGAGTATCCACAGATTCCTTGCTGGGCAGTCACTGATCTGTTGATGAGCAGGTGATCTATTCTAGTGGCAGCTGAAAATTTAGAATATATTGTTCACATGCACTTTGAAAATATCATGATGCCAAAAGAAAACACAACAAAAATTCATAAAAATTGTGACTGGACAAAACAAAATTGGCTGCAGTAGATTACTGGTGATCATATTAGCTAAATCTCATCAAGAAAATTTAATGTTTTTTTCAAAATCTTACAGTATGCTAAAGTATTTTCATAGAACAAACATCATGTACTGTATCCATTACTATTAGCCAGTACAGTTAAATCAAGACCAGTAGGAAACTGAATTGAAGAAAAGGAAAATTCAAAGTGTTCCTGCATGGTTTTGTTCCAAACCATTTAACTTGGACCTAGTTTTCAACCAGGGATTAAACCATCTTATAAGGAGCTTTCTGCGCCAATAAAATTACAGAAATCTATTCACTGTGCAAAATTCCATGGAGATATAAATTGTAGTATCAATTGCCATTTGCAAATGCTGCTTTTTGAATTGATGGAATATTGAAAGCCAATCTAGGCCAGGTTGCATTCTTTGATTTTGGTGCAGGAAGCTCATTCTAAGACTGCATTCACACCATGCCAGCACATTTTGAAAACGGTGAAAAATGTGACAGATAGGCCTCCCAATCACACGAAAACGGCACATTTTTTGCAGGCAGATTTTGAAAAAAGTGGATTTCGAAACGGAACTCTTTGAAAACGGTATCGTGTGAACGCTGGCCCAAATTTTGCTACCATCTCATTTTCCATCGTTTTCAAAATGTGCCGGCATCGTGTGAACACAGTCTAAAAGTAAATTCTGGCGCATCTGAAGGTTGGGGGTATTAGATTGTGCACCAAATTGTATAAACAAACTGCCGCTGCCGCGGATGGCACTTTTCCAGCGTTATGGCATGGCTGCAGCTGGAAGCAGTCAAAGTGGCAGGGAGAAGATCTTGGATGGGCCAAAAAAGTTTCTCTGGGGAATTACTCCCAGGACCCCTTGATTTGTTGATTTGCTTCACTTACTTGCCATGCTGGGGCCTTTTTCCTACCAAAATGGCCTGGACCATAATTTTGCAGCCAGTGCACCCCTGGGTAGTTCTGACTTTGACTTTGGGCTTCCGTAATGAAAACTTCTTGAAAAGGCTAATTTATGCGAATTGTGAGATATACTGTATTACTGATAAGCCTCATTTTGAACAGCCAGTCAGATGTCAAATTAGCCTAATACATACAAGGGTCAGTATAGACACCTAGGAGTTAATGGCCGTTGTATCGAGGTTGGAAACTGCCTTCGATTCGTTGGGGAGATGAAATGCTGACCCTATTGCTGTCATACACTGTGTTTCAGCTTTGTTGTGAGCGAATTGATGTTGGGGCTCACATTGTCATGCGCATCGCTGCTTTTGTTTCTTCCCTTGTTCTTAACGGTCAGGCTAATTTGCATATTACATAAGTAAAGTAAATCGTTACTGCGCATGTGGTTTGGAGCCCTTTTTGGGGGATTCCTTGATGCTCACAACTTATAGCCAGGGCCTGTTTGTATCCTCAATGTGAGCCTACCAGCCTCGCAGCCTTAGTTTGTTATAGAAGAGTGCAATTTATTGTTGTTTCTCCTCATGTATATGATACATACAATACAAACAAAAGCTAACTGGTAACTCAGCTTTCCACTCCAATGAACAGCGAGATGCCATTTCGAAAAACCACTCTCCGTGGAAAACAGTTAATTTCTCCAACATCATTTGGCTTATCGAAAAGCGGTAAAAAGGATGTTGCTCTGTATCATCAGGGCAATCGAAAAATGTATAAATTGCAGTGTTTCCTTTAACGCTGGTTTCGCATATCCGGGTTGAAAAATATCAAAGTATATTGAAGGGGAAAAGCGATGGTCAACAGATTAGTACATACTGTAAGGGAAGAGTTTACCACTTTGAAAAAAGTTTAGTCTAAGATATACATATGTTTATTGTGGACTATAAAAGAAATTGATATTTTGTGAGCGCTCATGAAAGTCTCAAAAGACACCAAAAGCATGGTTATGTGAAGTTGCTGCAAACAGTGAGTAACTTTCAATCAATAGATGCAAATGATGATTTCACAAGCGCACCAAGGATGTCTATTGAGATTTGTTTTATAGTATTCCCAACAGATCAAGTTCATTTGTTTGCCAATGGAAACATTTCTGAAAGTAATTTCAAGCATGGGCTTTTGCAAGCATGCTTCATTGCTTCATAGCATAAAAGATGTTTCTCTCCTTCGCTGTCCAAAAGTAAACAGAAAAAATATATAAAACTTGATTGCAGGAAATCTAGCCTAGCTTTTTAAATCAGACTTTGCAGAGTTGTGGATCAACTACCAATCTAACGATGGAGCTAAAAAATCAACAATTTTTCAAAGTACTTTTTGAGATAAATCCATTTTTCTGAAATCAACAAAAAGATTTGAACTAAGATATGCAGGGCCATAGGAAGCCATAGGAAGCAGCATTGGATTGGGCGGCAATTGTTCTTAAAACAAAAGAGAACAATGCATCAATTAACGTTTGTGATGTAGCACCATTGTTTTCAAAATTATTGGTGGGGGCTTGAGCCTCCCTTCTTCATACAGGCCTACAGACATATGCGAAGCCAGCGTGGACCGAACACTGCAATTTGTACATCTTTTGATTGCCCACACTATACAGAACAACATTTTCTAAACCGCTTTTTGATAAGCCGAATGATGTTGGAGAAATTAACTGTTTTCTGAGGAGGTGGTTTTGTTTGCGAAACGGCATCTCGCTGAGCACAAGAGCGGAAAGCAGAGTTACCTTAAACAGAAAAACAGCTCATTTTATGCATACTGACAAACAACGCACAAAACTGCACATAAAATAAAACAGATGTAGATTTATTCCATACCTACACTACACTAGACTAGCTCTTGCTGATCACAATAAATATTGTACTAATAAAGAGTCACGCACATCATTCATGTCGTCACGTTCCATCCATATGTAGAGTTAGAAACCGAACGTCTTGCATTTTGATTGTGCATTTTTCTAATAGTCTGGCAACGTAGAAAACGTACCATTTCCGTCTATCAATTTAAATTTAGTGGTTTTTGCGCACGGACTACAACCGGCAAGTGCAAAGCAAACCAGAACAGGCAAGTGCAAAAATAAGAAGGTTAGGGGCCTAACCACAAAATAATAGCCAGACAGTTACATAATAGCCCAAATTTTGGGATGCAGAGGTAAAGGGTGATGAAAAACACATGCTACAAGACTCTGAAACTGCTTGTAGCAATAAAGTACTAAAATAAATGAACACACCTTTCTCTATTGGAGTTTTGCTCCTCTTTTGCCGCGAAGTTTCTTGGTTTTTTGAAAAAATTCTTGATAGTTATCTAAGCCTCGTTTGCGTGATGGCCCTCGCATGACTTTTTGATCCACGTGACCACGTGACTACGTGACGACAAGACCACATGACTGCAGTGCACCTCTAATCCTTGTTGATGGAGCATGGAGCATACAAGTCTTCTTCTATTTCTTCTAACTTCTATTTCTATGATACGATCATACTTCAATTTTCGATCGAAGTACCGGCGATCTACACATGGTTATCGGCCTAAGTATTTTGATCTGCCAAAGTAAACCCTCCTAGTGTTCAAAATCCTTGAAATAAACAAGCAGTCAAGTTATTTTTGAAGAGGTGCAAGCCTATTTGACTCGTTTGAGCCTCACAAGCCAAGAAATTTCAAGGTTAATAGATTTTGGTTCAAAAATAGTGAGGAACAATTGATCGAATTTCTATGTAATTTGCAAAAAATCTGGCCGCAGCCTTTTCAGGAAACTTTTTGAGTCGATCGAAACTTTATTGGCTGTCAGAAAATCGTATCGGTACTGCCGGGAAAATAGGGATGACATCTTAAAAATTAGATATCTACGTGTTGGTTTTATGCTGATTTCCCAGCCCGCCATCTCGTTTACTCTATTAGTTGCAAACAATGGAGAGCAACAACAACAACAGCTCAATGCGAAGTCAAAAATATACCCCCATCCTTAGCCTATGTTAGTATTGATTACTTGATGTCTGGTTTGATGTACCAGGGGGTCAGTTTATGATACATTGGGGCAAAATTCTCGTTGTTTTGAAGTATATCGCAAATTTCTTGTGATTGCGTTCAGAAAATATTACTTGCTCCCGGGGGGGTCACTTCAATAGGCGGATGACGGGGGTGTGCCATATTCAATTGTAAAATCATACTCTAAAATTTATAAATTTTTCAAAAACCATACCCCAAAATTTACGGGCCTTTCAAAAAAGATACCCTAAAATTATGACCAAAATTCGAAATTCTAACCAAGTACCTGAAATCAGATTAAATTCAATACCCTCAAGCATTTTTCTTCCAAAATGACACCCCAAAATTTATGTTAATTTGTGATGTTACCAAAAATGACACCCTAAAATTTATTTTCAGCCTGAAAAAAGGTACCCCAAAAAATGGCACATCCCGTCCTGGTACATATGGTAGTGACCCCCCCCGGGTACTTGCTCGTTGATGTTACTCGCAGTAACGCACGTCCGGCGGGAAGTTTTAGTCCATCGAAGGGTTAGTTAGAGAGCTGAAACTCCAGGCTTTGCAAGAGATTTTCATTGCCCAGAATTAAATAGTTTGATTTCTTTACAACATTGGTTTGCGATTAATAAACTGGGCAAAACTCCGCAGGTTCCTTTTGTGTATAACTGTCTTGTTTTGGTTTTGGTTTGTTCTCCGTATTTCAATGATTCAATGTAAGCTCTTTCCTGGGTGTGACCTTTAACCTACGCTCGTTGCGTTGCTGTTATGGTTTCAGCTCTAGTCGTTGAGGAAAGGAGCGTTTGTAATAATTCTGATTTCACCATTGCCTCGGTTTCGAAGGATATCTGCGCGCGCATAAAAAACATTATTCAGTCTTGCTAGGCACCCGTGTTTGGAAGTAAGTCTTATTTAAATCGCAGCTCCGCTACCACTGCGCTGCAAATACTGAATCAATCAATATTCTCTTTAGTGGTTACGGCGGAAACATTATCGTCTACATTAGAAGTACTAAACTAGGAATACAAGGAAGATATATTCAAATAATACCAAGGGTGTTAGGACACGGATATTTTAATTGCGAATTTATTTACCTTGTTTTGATC
>REGL01000991.1:16066-35663 GCA_004194395.1 Aurelia aurita complex sp. Pacific
ATGTAGGGTTTACGATGATCTGAATTTTTTCAAACTTTTCTATGAATTTTCTCAAAAATGATTAGCTTGCCATTTTCAAGAAAATCAAGATATCAAAAAGTTTCCACAGCAGATTTACAGCAAAGTACCATAAGTTCCTTTCAAGCCATTCAATTCAAAGAAAAATGGAAGAGAATTTTACACCCACCTTTTTAAAGATTTGAGCCCTATGCTTTGATTGGTACTAATTCTGAAAACGGTAGAGTTGGTAGACTCAGAATTTGTGTTTGATTGACTCCCAAATTCCGAAAACGGCAGGTTTGGCAGGTTTGGCAGGTTTGGAAGACCTGCTGAACTTTTTGCTTCAAAACTCAAAAGGTTTGGCAAACTGTGTAGAGATTCTCGTTTTCATTTGCGAAACTCTGAAAACGAGGCGAATTTGCTCGCGTTGTTGCTCGCGTTTTTCGTCGAATCTGAAACCTTCCGTTTTGAAGAATTTGGTGTTTGATTGGGAAATGTGGTTCCGCCTCTACAAAGTCTACCGCTTTAGAATTTGGTAGGTTTGGAATTACCAATCAAACATACCATTAAAATAAGTTCAATAGAGTTCGGCTAAATAACCGATCAATAGACCTTTTAGCTATTCTCCAAAGAGCCTGAATCGAGCGTTATTTTTATACATTTTTAAGAGCGAGGTTCGATCGAGTGGCTGAAGAGCTTCTATCACTATTGTGCACATTCGAAACTTCTACAAAATGTAGCAAAATATCGTCCGATTCAGATTCTTTTCAGAATAGCTAAAAGGTCTATTCAGACGATCCTAAACTGCTATTTACTTTTCCTTTCAAAAATTGTGAAGATTATGCTCTCTTAACTTGAGGTATATTTTATAAATGTGGACCTCATTTAAAGTCACTCTAACCTGGTTTCATTTCCAGTTTGAAGTATAGCATACTTATCGACAAAGTCACCAACGAGATTATTATCCAGAGATTTTAATGCTCTCCAATAAATGTTACCTGCATTATCAATTGCAGTTTCAGAGTTTTCCAACTCGAATTTGATGAAGTCAAGCCAGCAATCTGCAATGACAAAATTAAAGCACGTTGAACACTGGCTTTCATCACATCACAGGAGGCCCAAACTATTGTGGTGAAGGGGGCTTTCCTACGTTCTAACGCATGATATATCAAGATTTTATCTTACCTTAGAATCTCTTGTTGAAATCAAAAGGATTTACATATGAAGTTTTCTTGCCTTTCTGTCATATGACAGCCGTTTCGTTTGTTTCTTGCGTCCTTGCTCTTGGTCAATCAAATACGACGCCTCAATGCATAATGATGATAATGATTAAACCCCGCCTGCTTTTGTACTGCAGTATGGATCTATATGTATATTATAAGGACAAGGAACGCAACTTATTTCCAAACAGATCAGCAGCAACTGTTTTCTTTTCACCCGCGTTGCATCAGTATTTTTTATCCTAACCTGCAAAACAACACATCAGAATTTTGCTCATTTATCAGGCAACAGTCTCAGATAACTTTCTACTTGAACGTTTTATCTCATTCTCTCAAGAGGACAAACCACATGTTTACATGTGAGTGTCATCATTTTTAGGAAGGAAAACCAAGGAAATTCTGCTCGTAGTTTTCATTTGTTTTTTCAGGTTTTTGGACGGGGTTTTCTGCAGAAAATCTCCCATAACCACGGGAAGAAATGGCCGATTAAAGCTGGGTAAATTACTGAAATTATTAAAAGCAAGACAGTTTTCAATATTATGATTATTGCTTTGATATTTAGGAGGCAGTAGCCTTTCAAACGGGGAGTGTTTTTTTGTACTCACCCGGTATCAAAATATTTTCATGCAGTAGAAAGCTCACTACAGTAATTATGCAAAATTCGACCGGTTGTTCCAAAAAACTGTATATAAGTTTGAAAAGTTCTGACACCAAGAGTTTAAACCCGAACATTCAAAGCAAAGTTTATGTCAATCCTCTATGGCTAAATAGAAGTTTGATATTTCTTACCATCATAAGCGCACGAGCCAGGGGGCGGGGGGCGGAAACATTATCGAAAATCAGCCCCAATCGGGTAGAAATCTGCCCTCAGTCGGGCAAAAATGTTGGTAAACAATGGACTTTGTGTTGGGCAGCCCCCTAAATTGTTTCTTCCCGTACGCTTATGTTTACCATCATTAATGTTTTGGTTGTAGAGCAACAAGAGCAGATTTTGTAATACAATAGCAAAAGTTGCGTTTGATTGACACCTCAATTCAAAGCGACTAGCGGATGCAGACAAAGGAAATTCTCTCAACCAGTAATTCAAAACAAACAAAGCCGCAAAAGTTTCCCCAAAACTGGTAGGGCAAACTCTCACCTTGTGCAAGCGAAAGATGGTTTTTAAGGGAAGTTATGTGCTTATAGCGAAAAAAGAAGGGTAAATCTAAAGCTCTGTCGCTTAGATTATACTTATTTGATTCAGGAGCGGAGCAGAAGGCATTGTAATTCTCGCGTCTTTAGGGCTTAAAATGAAACGATTACAAAACAGCTCCTAAATCAAATAAACATAATCTAAGCGACAGAACTTTAGATTTACCCTTCTTCTTTCGCTATAAGCACATATCTTCCCTTAAAAACCATCTTTCGCTTGCACAAGGTAAAAGTTTGCCCTACCAGTTTTGGGGAAACTTTTGCGGCTTTGTTTGTTTTGAATTACTGGTTGAGAGAATTTCCTTTGTCTGCATCCGCTAATCGCTTTGAATTGAGGTGTCAATCAAACGCAACTTTTGCTATTGTATTACAAAATCTGCTCTTGTTTTGTAGAGCTATAAATCAACAAATGCAAAATTTACTCGCAGGCCCAAACCATAGCCGCCACCTATGAGAAGGCAAGAAACCCTCAATTATGGGAGCCCCCGACATTCTCAGCCAACAACTTGCTCATGATTTTATCGAACAATACAAAATCAAAAGAGTTTCTTCTGTTTCAATGTTTCTTATTGGTGAAGTGAATTCTTCATCTGTACTGTAAGGGACCAGTTTGTCGAAATGACAAATTTAATGTCAAACAGAAAAGAGAAATCTCTTGGCTAATGATAATGTAATGTTATTATTTATCATTACTAATTCTTTCATTTAAAGGTGGCTAAAAAACTATAGCTATAATTGCTAATTAAGGCCAACTATTTACAAAAATAAATACAATGTTATAAGGAAAATATAATTTACAATAAAAAACCTAAACCAGAGTAAAATATTTTTACATAATCTGCAGTTGCAGGCTTGGCATTAATGGGCTTTCATAAGTCTTTTGAATGTCTGAAGGGAGTCTGAATTTTTCAGTTCTGGTGGCAGTGTTTCCCATACTTTTTCCTATAAATCTGACCGTATCTATTCCAAGGCAAGTTGTTTTCGCCTTCGGTGTTGTAGCTTATCAGAACACCTTAGACTGTAAAGCATTTCTTTTTCCTCAAAAATATCATAGTCCATTGAGAATGTCTTCCTCTCGGTTTCTAACAATAAGAATCACGAGGCATGTCAGCGTTGGATTTCGAGGGCCGAAATCAAAGACGTAGGAAATGGTGGGCATTGGGGGCACATGCCCCCGCAAGATCTTGGGGTTATAACGAAAAAATTCCCTTTCTATTGCGGAAAGTGCCCTTTTAGAAGACCTTTAGCTTAATAGGAAAATGCCCTTGAAGTGCCATGCCCCCCCCCAAGTTTAGGATGTTGCCTATGGCCCTGGCTGACATGCTTCTGTCTTCCATAGAATCGTTAGCTCATCTCTACTGGAAGTTCTGGTTTGAACCTGAGAGGGAACTTACATTTGCTGATTTATTACTCAACAACCAAGATACTGAAAATTATAAGAAAATACCAAAACTGAATCCAGCCATTGCGGATGAACATGAATATAGTTTGGGGTGCTGTGATGAGAACTCTTGGAGACAGAATTTTTCAAGCTTATTAACTAGATTTTTGGGGCACCCAGTAATTACTTAAGCTCACGGGGACACTCGTAAAAATGCGAAAAGGGATGCTCTTTTCATTTTCTGGGGGTCAAGAGAACTGACTTGTTATTTTTTTGGTCCGGGAATCTTTATATGTTTTCGGTAGGAGGAAAATTAGCTCAAATGAGCATCCTTGTCCGAAATTTTATAGGGTACCCTTCTGCACATAAAAGATTAAAAGGAGCCGTACAAACCTGCCGAAAGCTTTCCGAAATGATCAACCGCCGTTTCATGCAATGTACGAATCCTCTTCACACTGGGCAGCTCCTGCAGTGAGATTATCAAAAATGTTTTATTTAAATTTCCTTATGAACAAATATGAAAAAAATAATTGGAAGGAGTCTCAGTGGTATCAGCTGTCCTAAAAAAAGCATAGACATCAAATCTTAAAAAAGATTGCACAAAAGCATATGTTCCAAATCTTGAAAAAGGTTGGTGCGAAATTCCATGACCTATTTGCTTGAACTGAATGGCTTCAAAGAAACTTTAGCTGTTTTGCTATAATTATACCGTTGGACTTTCCGGAAATCTTCATCATCTTCAGAATTTGAATTTCCTTCTGTTTTAAGAATGCAAAAATTTGAAAAAAAACTTAAAACCATCGTATTGCTAAACTTTCTGACGAAAAATGAAATATTGCTCAAGAAAACCATTATTTATGGATGTCTTCAACATGGTTTAAGCAAAAGTCTGTCCACGTGCGGTAGGAAACGCTAAATTTAGAAAAAGCTTCATGCATGATACATCGAGTTATTCCTGTCCGACAATATCATTTCGTTCGTGATACGTTGTTTTCCTTCTGTGCCTACCTCTCCTGCGAAGGCGCCATTTTAATCCGATTGACGTGACCTGAAGGGCCCTGGAGCAATTATGCCACTAAGTGTGGTAAAATGAAATGGAAAATCAAATCCTCTCTTCGAGGAGTTTCCGTTTGAGTGGCATAATTGCTCCAGGGTCCTTGAGGTTACGTCAATCGGATTAAAATGGCGCCTTCGTAGGAGAGGTAGACACAGAAGGAAAACAAGTCGATATATCACGAACGAAATGATATTGTAGGACAGGAATAACTCGATGTATCATGTATGGAGCTTTTTCTAAATTCAGCGTTTCCTACCGCCCGTGGTCTGTCACTCTTCTGCTTTACGATTTAGAAATTTGATGATATCTGTGAGATCTGAGGGAACAAATACATCCTTTGTTGAATCAAGTTGTGTTTATATGAGCAGCGAGCCAGCCCGGTCAGCCGAGATCTGTGAAGTGGGTAGGAGGGATCAAATGGCGTATCCAGGGGAGGGTATGAGGGGTAAATACTCCCCATTTTCAAAAACTTGGCTAAATTTTAATTGTAAATTTAACAAACATGTCTGGGTATACCTTTATAAATCCAGTCTGAAAATTTTTGACTTTTACCCCCTTGCTATTTTTGTCTGACCCCGCCACTGGCATGGATCCCCACAAAGCTGCATCATATAAACAGTGACAGGCGGGCAGGCTCGGTTAAACGAGGTGAATGAAGCTTTGTACAGGTCTGTATTTCAAAGGCAACTGATGCTGTTGTCACAAAATTTGTCTTTGTTGCTAGATCAATAACCATGGCTATTATTTCATTGCACGAACAATCTTTTTGTATGCGTGTGGTACAATGTTTCATTAGTATAAACAATTGAAGTAAGATAAAGAGTTGTGTTCTTTGGAGCAGAGTATGATAATTGCACTTGATATTTATCATACTTTGTTCCAAGTACGATTTATCTTACTTTAATTGTTTAGATCATCTATTTCAGTACCTGCTGATATTCCAAGTTGAGCGCCAATTTGATAAATTCCTTTGTTACAGGACAAACGTGCAGTAAGCTAGAGGAGAATAAGAAATATTAAGAAAAGCAAGAAGGGAATCTGAAATCAAAACATTGGAACAGGAATTGAAGAATCTTTGGTTGAAAGTCTTCTTGTTGTACCAGGTAATTCAAAATACCGGGTGTTCCAAAAAAGTACTCCTGTTAAAAAATCACCAAAACTTTGTTATCAAACCTTTGATAAAGTTTTCTTTCTGAGTTGCTTTGTCAAAGACCTAAAAATATTCATAGATGATAAAATGTTTGCTTTTGATACAGCTAAGTAGAACATTTACGCGTTGAAAAACCTTATTTTGAGCAATAGTTTTTAAGCAACAAACGCAATCTTGCCTTAGAGTCAAAATATCAAATTTTCTATCATCACTGAAGTCTCCAATGATAGTGTACATTTCTTTCTGTCATTTATGACCAAACTAGAAGCTTTACATGAAAAAAATTGATCTGGCAATCATTAGATCTTCTTTGCAGTATGATTCAAAACAAGGTAGCCCTAAAGAGAGGTACATTTGCTAATTTTTCAACCAATTACTAGATCAGCTATATCTTGGAAAATAATTTTGTCTAAGATCTACTTGACAAAGAAAGAAAATTGAAGATCGGCCGCGTAATCAATTCTTGGTGATTTTTCAAACAGGAGTGCTTTTTTGGGACACCCGGTAGCAATCCCCGTTTGAAAGACAATTGCTCTCTCTGGATAGCAACACGAATACATCGGTACAATATAGGCAAATACACCATCTGAGAGTGGATATGTGCAATAAATTTTAAAATTTATCTGACTGAAATCGACCACTCTGTTCAGAAATCAAAGAGGTCCTCTCGAAAAAACGCTTCCAAGAGATACTCAAAAACAGAATAAGATCACGATCAAATCTTCGTTATATTTCTACCTTATAGCAATGACCTGAAAATGTTTTCGCACGTGCACATGTTTTCAATAATTTAAAGACTGCTTTGAAAGGTGAATCCCCCACGAAGTCTACTCCGTGTGAAACTCACCAGTGTATGTAACCATTCATTATCAAACATTTCAGCTGAAAAAATTCAGGGTAATTACTTGACATGGACACAGAAATTACTTGACATGGACACATGACATGATTGACATGGACACAGAAAAACTGCAGCAACTAATGCGTGCTTTCATATTATCCCATTTAGCTATTGTCCACTTGTTTGGATGTTCTGCGATAGAACCTTGAATCAAAGAATAAATCACGTTCACGAAAGGGCTTTGCGCATTGCACAGAAAGATTGCGAACATGATTTTGGTTTTCTCCTGGAGCAAACAAATTCAGTACCAATCCATATAAGAAACGTACAGTTGCTTATGACTGAGATTTTTAAAACAAAATTAGATCTAAGTCCAACTTTTATGAAGGATATTTTCACGCAGCGGAACACTGGCTACGCCTTGAGGCATGGGACCGACGCGCTGCTTCCAAAAGTACGCACTACGTCCTTTGGAATCGAGTCTGTAGCTTTCCTTGGAAATAGAATGTGGCAGCTGCTACCACACAAAATAAAAGACTCCAGCACCCTTCAAATTTTCAAAAAAGCAAATACGGTGCTGGAATGGTGATAAATGCAACTGTAGGCTTTGCAAAACATGTGTACAACAGGTTGGGTTCATAACAGGATAGTTAGTGAAATTACTGTAATTATACATATACATATTATTTTTAGATTAGATTGTAAATTTTGTAAATAAGTAGGCCTTAATTAGCTGTAATTTTAGCTATGGTTTTGTTTTCAGCCTACTTTGTAAATAAATTAATGATGATGATGATGATGATACTTCCCCATGAAAATAGACATTTTCCCAATAGAAAGTTCACAATATTCGCCCCGAGAAATCTTCACGCAGTAAAATATTTGTATAGGCAGTTCAAATTCTTTAATTCTCCTCCAAATTGCAGTGACAAATATAATTTTTCCCCAATAAATATTGTGGAACAATTGTGGAACAATATTTACCCCTGAAAGAATTTACTGCAAAATCTCACCGTTTATATAGTTTCCTTGCAGATTTGATTCCCTTAGTTTCGTGAATCCATTGCAAATACTTGAGTCGTCCCATCTCGGCGATTTCTTTTGAAGCGGAAAGGCATTGCTGAAATGGCATTTGAAATTAGACAAAGTTGAAAACAAGGTGTATTGAAGTCTGTCTCAAATTGCATATCACGTGAGATTTGCGATAACGCAAAACTATCCGTACGGCCCCTTCGAGCAAAAGATATACTAGCCAAGACTGACGACGTGATTCCTTGTATTCGTTCAACGTTTTTAATTTTTTTTTATAATTCATCAATAGATATAAAGTTATAGATGGTATATTGTACCAAAAACTAAATCTACGAACATAACATAACAAAACAGCAACAGCGAATTTAAAATAATTAATCGTAAACTAAAGTAATCAGTTGTTAATCTGGAGGCACAGGGGTTAAGTTGAGTTTAGAACGGATATTCGAAATATCATGGATATAAGATATTAGATCCAAAAGAAGTTGAGGGTTGGGGTTCATGAAAACGAATTGGAGGAGATCTTGGTTACCTAATAGCTTGGTACTTGGGAATAGATCATAATATTTTAGTAGGAAATTTGATCTTTGGGGTTCATACTGGGTGCATTCGAAAATAAAATGTGTTTCGTCTTCAATTTGGTTATTGCTACAAAATTTACAAAGTCTATTTTCCATTGGTCTGATTGGTCTGTGGTGTCTGCCTTTTTCAATCTCTAGGTCATGGTCACTAGTTCATAATTTGGTGATTAAAATTCTTTCATTGCGAGTTTGTGCTGAGGTAAGATATGGTTCAAAGGATATGTCTTTCTTAATATCAGTAAGAAATTTACTTTTGCCTGTTTCTTCGGGACTTCCATACTTTGCTATAAGATGATTTCATGGTACTTTTTACTTGATTTTTTGTCATCTTTAAAATATTTGGTGAATTAGTTGAGGCTTCAATATTATTCAGATGTGTAGTAAAGTTAATATTACTATCTAACTCGTTATTTGTAATTAATGCTTGATAAACTAAACTGTTTTGGGGCATACTTTTTACGTGTTGCAGGAAGGAAATATATCTTCAGTCTATAGTAGTTTTTAATGGATATCTTCCAAGTTCACCTCGAACCAAATTATTGGTAGTGGATCTGTTTACTCCAAGGATATGTTTACAAAATGATAGGTGTGCTTTTTCAATGGGGTTACTGTCCCATTTTTCATAATCAAGATAACCGAATGCTCCCCAAACCTCAGAACAATAGAGGAGGATAGGGGAAATTACAGAGTCAAATAATCTGATGTTTTATTTTCACTCAATACTCAGTTTGAAGCCATAAAATCATCCAATTCAATGCGAAAACTGAGACTCATCGTTATAAGTCTAGTACTAGCCTACGCGTAGACCCATCATTCAAAAGAAGAAAGGGCCTATAAAACAAAGAGCAAAAGCTTGCTATTGCGGTTTCCAGATTTCTGGAAACTTAGACCTCGTTTACACTGTACCAGTACAACTATGGATCCGTAACAAAAGTGTAACAGTCAACAGATCAGCCTGCCGTTTACAAAATAGCCTTCAATAACGGACGCATCGTACTAAACCTATAAACGCAACAAAACACCAAAATCTGTAGAAAGAAGACTGTTAACTACTGTAAAAGAACAATAACAAAAATAAACCTGTAACAAGAGAGAAATCTGTTGAATCCTGCAAAAGAAGAAACGGGTTAATCTTAAAAGGAAAGATATAGGTTAGTAACTCACCAACAAGGGCAGATTTTGTAATACAATAGCACGAGTTGCTTTTGTTGACACCTCAATTCAAAGCGATTAGCGATCACAGACAAAGGAAATTCTCTCAACCAGTAATTCAAAACAAACAAAGCCGCAAAAGTCTCTCTGAATCCCAGATAGCTAGCTCGCTCGCTGTGCATTCCAGAAATTATTTTTAAGGGCAAACATGAGCATACATCGAAAGGAGAAGGATATATCTACACATCTGCCGGGGGCATTTTACTTNGATCCGTAACAAAAGTGTAACAGTCAACAGATCAGCCTGCCGTTTACAAAATAGCCTTCAATAACGGACGCATCGTACTAAACCTATAAACGCAACAAAACACCAAAATCTGTAGAAAGAAGACTGTTAACTACTGTAAAAGAACAATAACAAAAATAAACCTGTAACAAGAGAGAAATCTGTTGAATCCTGCAAAAGAAGAAACGGGTTAATCTTAAAAGGAAAGATATAGGTTAGTAACTCACCAGTAACTGCAATAAAGAGAAATGTTGAATAACAAAAAACACGTTTCGTCGCATACTTGTCAGTTCGGTTCGTGCGAAGAACAAATTAACGATACAATTCGCACGTCAATTCGCACGAACCGAACTGACCAGTGTGCGACGAAACGCATTTTTGGTTATTCAACGTTGCTCTTTATGGCAGTTACTGGTGAGTTACTAAGTTATTTCCTTCCTTTCAGGTTTTAAGATTAACTCGTTTCTTCTTTTGCAGGATTCACCAGATTTCTCTCTTGTTACATGTTTATTTTGGTTGTTGCTCTTTTGTAGGAGTTAACAGTCTTTTTTTCTACAGATTACGGTATTCTGTTGCGCTTATGGGTTTAGTACGATGAGTCCGTTATTTAAGGCTATTTTTAAATTTTGTACCACGAATCATTTGTTTACACACCTCCCGTTTACACAGTTCATACTAATCTGAACATTTTTCTTCCTCCTGTCTATAGAAAAATCTTGCTTAGAAGCAGTATAAACGCTCTTGAACCGTAACAACTTTGCAGCGGATCAAAACTGTTCCAGTACAGTGCAACGTGGTCTTAATGTATGCAGCCTTTGTTTCGACGCGTTTCACAAAATACTTGACAAGAGGATTAGAATAATTAGAAATAATTACTTGGGCGGCTTTAGCAAGCTTTTGCTCTTTGCTTCGTAGACTAGACCATTTCTTCTGTTGGAATAACGGGCCTACAAGTAAGCTAGCGATGCACCGGGTGAGTCAGAAAAATGCATTAATTGTTTGAAAAATCTTACAGGAAACACAATGTAACCAGCTTGTAAATTGTTCACTCCATCATTTTACTGAGGCGTCAATTTAAAGGCATTGAGTCATGATAGATAGACCTGCTTTGCCGGGTATCATGTGAACCATGTGATAAAGAGCCATCATCACTCGTAACAAACTAAAAGGACCTGCTGCTGCACAATGTGTCTCATGTGATCAGTTTCATTTCACATGAATGCTTTGCCGTGTATCATGTGAGTCATGTGATAAAGAGCCATCATCACTCGTAACAAACTAAAAGGACCTGCTGTTGCACAATGCATCTCATGTGATCAGTTTCATTTCACATGAACGTTAGCCAATCAGATGCGCCATCGAGAACCGTGAGTCAGCAGATTCTTGACTTTTGGGTATACGCAGTCTATTTAACATGATTCAATGCCTTTGATTTTCACCATATTTCTCATAATTATAGTTACGTTCTTTCCTTTTGAAATTAGGAATCAGCCAAATTCTTATTCCTTGATATGCCCAAAAAACAGCCAAAATTGGCTTGTCCACAATCATGCATGTTTAGACTGTTGATACCCAGCATTGGTGGGGAAGAATAATTAAGCTTCTGTATCATTAAAAAGCAATGCCTGACCTTCAAAAACATTATTTTGTCGTTTTAATCGGTTAAACATGGATAAAATTGAGCCAAGCACTTATAGTTTGAGCAAAGCTAACGACAGCTAGTATTGAGCAATTTTTGATTTGAGATTATGAATGTGCATTGTCAATTATATTCAAATTCTCCAAATCAAGTTAAAGCCTCAGTCAGAAACGGAGTTTCATTTGTCAAATAAATGTTTCAGTTCTTTTATCTCTATTGATCAAAGAGCGGATACATGTTTCTGACTCACCCTTAGATGTTGAAAAAGGTGTAAAAGATGTTGGGGTAGCATAGATTTTGCTCCTGTCGTATAATAGTGTTTGATCGTAACTACCACCGGGTGACCCCAGCGAAAAACTTCACGTGTTAGATGGTTCATAATTGCCTGAAAGGAAATGTTATGAACACAAACAAGGTATCAGCATGGAGCTGACGGGCTCGGCTATCTTATGAGATGTTGCTTGGCCAGTCTAAGTTATGCCTACCATCTGACAAAAACAGTTTCAAAAGTATGGGAATTTGTTCATTCCTTGGACTTTTTTCTCTTTCTCCAGTCCATGCTTTGGGAAATGTGAAAAAAGCTGAATTCCAAATTTGCTTTGGAGCACAAAATTCGATCGAGGAACGGAATTCAAGCATTGTAAAAACAACAAATTTCCCCAGACCGCTTCAAATCCATCGCTAGGCTGAGTTTTCACAAAATCTTGACTGGAAAGGGATGACGATTATTTCACTTTAAATGGGAAATGTAGCATTGAAAATTTTCTTTGAATCTGGTTTTTCAGATGACAATCATAGCTTTAAGTGACCATGCAACATCTCAAGAGATAGCTAACCCTTTCAACTAAACTATGATACAAAGTATTTGCCAATAGCTTTTTATTTCAGGGAATTATTCATTGTCTAGCTCGTGAAGTTTCTTTTTGGGTCACCCGGTAATGTAATCAGTAATATGTATTGTAAATTTTTGATGAAATGTACTGAGTGTCCCAAAAAAAGTATACAGATTTGGTTGACTCCATTGATGTGAATTAGCTTTAACCAATGGTTTATCACTCTCAAAATGTTCCTCGATAGTTAACTTGAGCATAGATACCTCGTCTGTTGGTATGGGTGCTTTGAGAGCAGAAATATCAATTTTGAAAGCTCAAATTTGCGTCCACCTGCAAACCAGAGCTTTGGCCTTTTGGCCTTAGCAAGTTCCTACAGCACATCAAAATAATGAACTAAAATTAATGAAACATTAAGAAACTGCCCAATGGGTGACTGGGGGGGAGGGGGGGGGGGGAGCTTCTGGAAAACAGAATAACACAAGATCTAATATTGTTCAAAAAAAAAAAAAAAAAAAAAAAAACCTCGTCTGTTGGTATGGGTGCTTTGAGAGCAGAAATATCAATTTTGAAAGCTCAAATTTGCGTCCACCTGCAAACCAGAGCTTTGGCCTTTTGGCCTTAGCAAGTTCCTACAGCACATCAAAATAATGAACTAAAATTAATGAAACATCAAGAAACTGCCCAATGGGTGACTGGGGGGGAGGGGGGGTGACTTCTGGAAAACAGAATAACACAAGATCTAATATTGTTCAAATTAAGTCAAGGCTATCGTTGATTTGTGCGCTATGCCTTAAGAATTTGCTAAGGCCAAAAGGCAAAAGCTCTGGTTTGCAGAAAGAGGCAAATTTGAGCTTTCAAGATTAACATGTCTGCTCTCATAGCACGAATACCAACAAACGAGGTACCTATGATCAAGTTAGCTATCGAGGAACATTTTTAGAGTGATTAGACATTGATTGAAGCAAAATTCACATGGCTGGAGTCAACCAAAACCGTATACATTTTTGAGACACCCGGTATCAACAATTACCACACTAAACAGAAGACACGAAGTTTGCCCTCTGTCACATAGACTCCATTGAGTACTTTGTACTCAGTGAGCAAAAAATAATGTGCTAAAAACCCACGCTAAGAGCGAAAACCACTGGTTCAGAGAGAATGATTAGAGTCAAAATGTGAATCAAATAGAGCATCTCAGAACAACCTTCCTTGGAAGATTGTGAAACCAATTCTAGTTTATCATTCATTTTGCAGAGAAGATAGCATATCAAAAATCAGAAAATGGTTTCAAAACTTAGCCGTAGTTTCAAATTTTGCGGTGTGTTTTCAAAATGTGAATCTATTTTAAGTGCCTCAATCGGCATACATACATCGCAGGTTGTTAAAAAGTCTCATTAAACTAACGAATATAGAAAATACCTCAAAGATATCGGCTGTGTTATTCGCGTTCCTCTCCATACATGCATTCAACCACGATTGCCAAATTGACCAGGAATCCTAAACATATGAACAAATTATTAGCACCGGACAGCATAGGATTCAAATCTTTAAAAAGGCTGGTGTAAAAAATTCAATGACCTATTTCTTTGAACTGAAATGCTTCAAAGGAACTTTAGCTATTTTGCTATGATTCTGTCGTTGGACTTTTCTGAAACTTTCAATATTTCAGAATAAGAGTGATTTTCTTCTTTTTCGAGAATTCAAGAAAAATTTTCAAAAAAACTCAAAACCATCGTAATTTCTAAACTGTTCGGCGAAACAGAAATAATTTCCAAGAAAACTGTCGTCTATGGATGTCTACAATAAAATATCAAGCAAAAGACTGTCACTCTTCTGGTTTATGATTTGGAAATTTGATGACGTCACATCCTCAAAAGAGCTGAAATGTAACATATGCTGTAATTTAAAAAAATATTTAAGATTTCTGAAAATTCCAACGGTAGAATTATAGATAGGTAGCTAAAGTTTCTTTAAAGCCATTCAGTTGGAAGAAATAGGTCATAGATTTTTACACCCACTTTTTTATGCCGATTTAAAGATTTGGAACATATGCTGCACCGGACGCCCCAAAACATTTTAAGTGTTCGAAAGTTCGTATAGTGAAGACTACTACAAAAATTTGCATGCTATCACTATTTTGTGAAATCCTAATGCTGCGATGCGACATTCTACTAGACTCTGCAACACTTGTGGAAACAAGGCGAGTTGAGTACTGGGTTTCTTGTAATCCGGTGTATTGGAAAATAAAACAGTAAGCTTACGTTGTTTGGTTATGAAAAATTCAACTTGGATTTACGACATTCTGCGATCCTAAGCGAGATATCTGAGAGCGTCTTAAAGGGGCTCCGTCAGCAAACTGTAAACAAATCTGTAAACACCGCACGCGTCTATTGTTCTCCGTTACTTCTGCAGTTTGTTTGGTGGCTTCACCCAAGCCGCCAAAAAGTGCTCGTTCAAAATCCACATATCCAAGCAATCGTAAACGATATGAATGTTTGGCTTCTTCCTCTGTAAAGTATAAATATTCATCTTCGAAATAATGCTTTCATTTTCGAAAAAAAACAGGCAAACGTCTGTGATATTGTCCATAAGAAAACTTCAAAACCATCGTTTCAACCGAAATTTGGAGATGGAGCCCCTATAAATTTGAGGTATTCGCAAGCTTTGATGCACAATACAGAAGTCACTTTTGTTACCTGCAACTAAGATCATATGCTCCATGAAATATTGGAGATTTTAGCAATACTTCTTCCTAACTTAAGAGTCAATCCTTGATAGGGGCAATTTTGGTAATGAGAGTTTGGCAGCCTTTGAAGAAATTTCAGTATCACATAAATAACATCCTAAACAGAATGATTTGTGATTTTAAAAACAATATTTTGTAATAGGGGGTTTCTACTGACTATGTGTTGATGGTGGCATTTTTTTTATTCATATAAAATATCTGCAATAAATCTTACATTCTATTATACTTGTCTAATTACTATACATCACCACAGTACAGGGACGATACCAAGGGGAGCGAAAGACAATGACTACCCCATGGCCAATTCGGAAAGACACACAACTTTAAACTACATACAACTACACTACGAACGATTAAAAACTAATTTATACTAAACTAGATTTCGCCTGACATTAGCTGTCGAGTCAGGGTTGGGTTGAATTGAAGAAAGCCTCGAGCCCAACTCGCTCTGTAATTGATGGTGATGATTGCATTTGACGAATTTGAAAAACATTCGACAAGGGAAGAAACATTTTACGTACCGTAGTCTTTATCTTCGAGATACATTTCTTGAATTCAGTATTGATCGTATTCCAGTCATCTAAAATATCGGAATCAACAATTGAGTAAATAGTTTGTTCAGATTTTCGCAGTTATTTTCCAACCAAGTCAAGGTATTCCAAAAAGTACCAAGATTTGCAAGTGACGTTTCGCAATTTGAGCTATGAGGCTTTACTGTGTAATCGAACAACATTGTTAAACAGGCAATAGTTGAAAGTTCTCCAATGGCTTTCATTATAATATTGAAGGTCTTTGAGTTATGTGCTTGAAACATAGCAGGTGAGCAAAAAAAGGTATGGGCTGTTTGGAGAATTGTACAGAAAAATCTATGAGGCAAATTCATAATATCATATTCCATCATCTTAACATGGCTTAAACTTAAAAATTGACAATTTTCTCAGTCAAAGTACAACTTCTCAATTTGTCAAAAAGAAGCCAAAAATAGGCTATTCACTATAAAGGTGAATCTCCATTAAGCGGAAAAATTGAGCGATTCGACTTATTCCGAGTCAAATTTTTGCAAGTGCAAAGAGTCGTCATCTCCACTACTTGGCGGAAAAACCTGCGCGATTCGAACTCTCCTGCAGCGATTTCCTTTCTTCCACTAGATTCTCAATTCCAGTTTCCGGGCTAACGATTCGGCGAAAAATAGAAACAGATCCTACTTTTCAGCACTCGACTTTTTCCGTGGCGACTTTATGTTGAATGGTAACTGCGAATGTGCAAGCGCAGATAAAGTCGAATCGCTCGATTTTTCCACCTAGTTGAGCATAGGTTCCAAATCTTTAACTCAGCGTAAAAAGGTGGGTGTAAAATTCAATGACCTATTTCTGCTCATTGAATGGCTTGAGAAAGACTTTAGATACTTATCTATAATTCTACCGTTGGAATTTTCAGAAATTTTGAATATCTTTCAAATTACAGCGTATTTTACATTTCAGCTCATTTGAGGGTGTGACGTCATCAAATTTCTAAATCATAAACTAGATGAATGACAGACTTTTGCTTGATACCATATTGTATGCATTCATAAACTATTGTTTCCTTCGAAATTACTTCATGTTGCATCAAACGGTTTAGAAATGAGGATGGTTTTAAGTTTTTTTGAAAATTTTTCTTGAATTCCAGAAAAAGAAGAAAACACTCCAACTCTAAAAATATTTAAGATTTCAAAAAAGTCCAACGGTAGAATTATAGAGAAATAGCAAAAGTTTCTTTGAAGTCAATCAGTACAAAGAAATAAGTCACTCAATTTTACACCAGCCTTTTTAAAGATTTGGAACCTATGCTGCCTAGTTGAGATTCACCTTAACGCAAAATATGGAGTTTTTATCAAGTAAAATCTAAACTAAATATACAATACAATACTGGTCCCATTCACAGCTGGAAAAGAAACGCAGTCACCTAGTTCCATTGCAGATGGGACAATTTTTGATGCTCAACATTGATGAAAGAGAATAATTACAATCCAACACTTTTCGTAGAATATACCTTGTAAATCATGAATGAATTCTCGAAATGCAGCTAAACGGTTTCCATTTTGTTGGATTGACCAACGATTAAACGTGTTCTGAAGATAGTTTTAATTTGGGCTCGTTTGGCTTGCAGGTGTGAGAAGGGTATAAGTAGCCTTTATTTTGTCCCTAGTTGTATTGTTCTTTCCTATTATTGTTGATTTGTGCTTTGTTGTGGTGTTTTAGTCTTTTGTTAGTTGTATAAATATAATTGTTGAATTGTAAGTACCATTCGCAATGGGAGCAAGATAACCCTGAGTTCTTTCCCGTTGCGAATGGTACACAGTGTTGATATGTTTTTTTGGTTAGAAATTTTTATGGTGATATAGAAAAAAAAAATGCAGCTAACCCTTAAGCCTGACAATGGAGTTGTAATTTTTCAAATCAAGCTTATAGTTTTTGTTGCACAATTCTCAAACAGTGTATACATTTTTCTGACTCAGCCGTTATGAAGAATAGCAATAAAATAACAAACATTTCAAAGTAATATTTGCATTTAATTTCAAACATTTCTTAATCACTTTAAAGAGAAAGGAAGACAATAACAACAATTCACCAATTTGAATCAGCCCATCAAATTTCTCCTATACTCTATGGAAATGGTGCAAAGAAAAAATTAATCATTTTTAAGAGAAAAGGTTCCTTAGCCTTGATGTGCACCACCACCAAGCCAGAAAGCAGATCGCCAGCTTTCTCTGCACCTTTCTTACCACACGGAAATTTAATACTGAAATCAATTCTGCAGGAGAAATCAAAGAAGTCCAACCCAAAAACTGGACCAAACTGCTAACATAATTCTATAGAGCCTGAACAAGAACGTTTGCCACTTGGGTACAATAAATAGATACCGTAAAAGTTATATTTAGCCCCCTCTCTATTAAGCCCCCCTCTCTAATAAGCCCCTCCCCTCTGAGCCAAAATTGTAAATAAGCCCCCCTCTATTAAGTCCCCCCACTATATCAAAACCCAAAAGTTACCAAAGATTTTCCATTTATTTAGCAAAACAAGTTTGCATGTTAATTTTGATATGGTTTGGGATAAAAATGTGTCAACTCTATATATTTGACTCGTAAAATGGCATGTTGAATCCGCAAAATATGGGGTAAAAGAACTGAAAAGCAACCATATATCCTTGTCATTTGATACTGTGAATAAGCCCCACTCTCTAATAAGCCACCTCTCTTGTAAGCCCCCCTCTGGAGTGGCCAAAAATAAATAAGCCCCCCGGGGGCTTAATAGAGTTTTTACGGCAATAATTTTTTTGAGACTAAACTTGCTCTAAAAACATCATGTTCAAATCTTACCAGTAAGCTGAGATATCACAGCCAAGTATCGTTCACAAAGTGCTGGCGTTGAAAAGCAATCCACAGCTTTTGATAGAATATCAACGACTCCTTCCGCATCATCGAGATTCAACAGCAGCTCACTCTAAAAGGGAATGGATATGAATAATTGTTTGGAGAAATAACTCGTTGGATTCTCTTTCCATTGGTCTCTCGAAAGTTTTAGTTGCATGATAGTTGTTATTTTTTGGAGTGTCACTGTCACGGTGCCAAAATTGTCGAATTCGTTGACGAATCAAACAACGATGATTCTCTAGTCTATTCAAATTTTTTTGTCGTTCTATCATTTCTTGCCTTCGAAAATCAGCCCCTCCGTTCATCATAGCGTTCGAACTAGTTGTTGAAGTCTGATCGTCAGCAATGCCTTCTTCAGTTATGCAAAGGTGAAGTTTACGCGCTCTTTCCCGTTGGTAAAAGTAATCGAAATTTGAGACAATTACGGGAAGGGGGCAAAGAGTTGAACTTTTGAAAAACAATCAAAACGTATTTTGCTTAATTGATCTATGTTGCTTACCGAATGGATAAATGAAATATAATAAAAATCACAAACTGACTGTCGTCCTTATTCTGGTTCTGAGATTTTGACAAAGGTGTACTGTCCATGTACGGGACACGTCCATTTTGAAAACTCTTCTTGTCGGACAATTACTTCAAACACAAGATTGATGATTTCAATGTTTTCATGTTTTTAGAAAAGTAGCTACAAATACATGCACAAGAAAAGCTGTTGCGGATCTTGAGCAGGGCTTGAAAATGTCCGGCAGCGCCGGCAGCGGCGCTGCCAGGAAACTTTTGATGAAAATGTCTCGCAGGAAATTTGTCACTTTATCGCAGGAAATTTCTGGCATTTTCCTCATTGTCAAGTTATTTAATTTGTAACTAAATTTTTGTGATAGTTTTTGTTTGAATGACGCACTGTGATCCAGATTTCCATTTTAGTGTAATTAATGCCAAAAAATGAAAATTTCAGAATTGTACCAAACTGATGTTTCTATATTTAACCGTAGCCTGAGGTATATCAAGACGCAAAAAATTTTCAAATCGGACAATTAAGTGCTGAGAATATATCATTTCAAGTTAGGCCTAAAAAG
>REGL01000991.1:39584-84638 GCA_004194395.1 Aurelia aurita complex sp. Pacific
TATTACAAAATAGCAAATAAAAACCCACCTAAATGACCAATTTTTCAAACAAAAATTATGTAGAACAAATAAAACCCCCCCCCCCCCCCTTATAAGAACCTACAAAAATAAGAACCTAAAGGCTGTTTTCTCTAAATTATGCACCTTGTAATTAGGAAACTGTTTGAGCTTGATGAAAAAACATGTTCTTATTGCATGGGTAGCAAAGTTGATTTTTGGATTGTCGGGATTAAGTTCATTTTTGTCTCAGTTGGCTGTTAAAGTTTGAATCTCCTCCCCTACTTAGAATTGCAAGCTTGGAATTGGTTACAAATTACATAGTGAAGGTGAAGTTGCATTTTTCAACGCCAAGCGCTGGGATCGCAGAAGTAGAATAGGCCTAATCGAGTCCGCGACCCCTTGTCATGACGCTCAAATGGTGGGGCTCTACCTGGGATCGAACCCTCTCCACCTGACTGTTCTGGCTGCAATGTCAGAGGATTACACCACTGCGCCACAACACCTTCAACTAGTAACTCTGCTAAAACAAATAGCAGGGCTGAACATCTTTGGTGAAAATTCTAAAATGGCCTACGAAGACACTTTTCAAATAAGAACCTTATACCTTGAAATTAGTCTTAGTTAGTTTAAAATACGGACCTATTTCAGCCTGTCTGTCAAAAAAGTAGGTTCTTATATGCGATGATTTACTGTACTCAATCTATCTTCTAAAAAACAAAATTTCAACACGACTGGTTTAAAGGGGCTGTACACGATTTTTTTAAACAAAGATAAAGATCAGCGGGCCAATATCATCAAATTCAATGAGAATTTCCTCTCTAATTGGCGCGTGGCTTACAATTTCTTTAGCCTGCCTGTTGCTTTTCGTGTGTTTAGGCTAAACACAGCCGAAACTCTTCGCTAGAATCCAGCTGTACCTTTATAATCTTTCATGGCATAAAAAATCTGATAGGACTGGCGAATTCCACGGGATTCAAACATGTAGAAAACATCTTCATTTGTATTTTATCTGCTGCTACTTGCCTGCATTAGGGAGAGAAAGTTTAGGATTTTTGGAAGTTTTGCTTGTACAGCCCCTTTAAGTTGCTTTTCACCAAAATGTGGCTTGCTAAACATCGTACATTTTTTCTGACTCACCCAGTATATATGCATGTTTAAAATAAAATAAAAAATGAAGTATCAAATTGCTCTTACAGTTTCCTGTGAAAAATCTCAGCCATTCAGATTGTTGCAATTCGTGGATAAATGAAACGAACACTTGATAACGAGTATACGCTTGATGACGCTTGGGCACTTATTCATTATATTACATTTAGTTGCTACAGTACCACAAGCAACGAACATTTTTTAAGTGAAACGAAAGCTTACAGCTCAGGTGACATATCGCCTGGAAAATTATGAAATGAACACGGTGTCGTATGACTACTGAACTGACTTAATCAGTGATCAATAACCAATCAGGAACAGTACAAATCAAAACTGACCAATCAGAAGCAGTGCGCGTCAACTCAGACCAATCAGAAACGGTGTTAGTCAACACTTACCCTTGTTGTCTGTTCTTCTGTTGGGTCTTCTTGTTTTAACTAACCAATAAGGAACAGTACAAATCAAAACTGACCACTGAGAAACGGTGCTAGTCAACACTTACCCTTGTTGTCTGTTCTTCTGTTGGGTCTTCTTGTTTTAACTAACCAATAAGGAACAGTACAAATCAAAACTGACCACTGAGAAACGGTGCTAGTCAACACTTACCCTTGTTGTCTGTTCCTCTGTTGGGTCTTCTTGTTTCAGTAACTGAATAAATGCTTGTAAATAAGCTTCGTACATAGTGCCTGTAAATTCAAGAAAATTATCATCAATCGTTGCAAAAAATATAGCTTGGCAATTTTGGTTGAGGGGTGAATCACTCTGTAAAAATCTCGTACACCTTTGGCGAAAATCCTTTTGTTTTCAAGAAAAAATCGTAAAAAATCCCTAAAAATCCTATTGTTTAAAAAAATCTCGTACGCCTTTTCGGAAGAGTGATACACCTCTCGATTTTGGTCGTGAAAAACTTGATTCTATGAAAGAAGGTTGTGATCAACTATGGGATGAGTCATGAAAAGTCATTCCACTTGGAAAGTACAATGTGCACCTTGACACCCAACAGTACGAATGTTTGCGATTTCCTGGCATTTCTAAACTATTATAAACTGGTTTCCACTGCGCGATAAACTTTCATCGCTTTCCTCGTAGCCAAGTTTTCAAATTTTCAAAGTTTATCTTGCACTGGGACAGCCCTACATTTTTGTTTGCGTTGTCCAGTTTGATCAAACTAGTGCTCGTTTAATAACTACTTTACTAAACTCTTTTATTTGCAGCAAAATTTCATTTGTTTTGCTAGAATAAGCAGATAAAGAAATATTTGAGCTTAAAACTGGGAAGCTTTTTAGGAGACAACCCTATGGATTTTCATCCAAGAGAACTTCAAATTGACTGCCAGCGATGTGGAAATTGTAGAGATATAATTTCCGCCAAATGTTGTCAAGCAAAGCAAAGTAGTTTCTAACCTGTAGGGAATTTCAATACTGCTTCATTGTAAATGTCACGACAACTCTCCTCTGCTTTTATCCAGTCTTCATCTACAATGGAAGAAGTGGCACAAGGGCTGGTTTAAAATACAATATAAGGCCAACAGCAAACTGGAACAGAAGAATTCGGCTAGTACTTGCCAAGAATTCTCCAACGATTGAGCATTTAGCTGATCAAAGGGCACGCTTCTGTAATGATAACAAATCACCTCGATCAACAGCTACAATATAAGACTACCTACTGCTCTGCATGAGCCAAGCAACCAGGCCATGAAAGCTGTGTTATATTGTAGGAAAGGCAAGGGGATAGCAGGTCCCATTTGCATCCAGCAAATGCAAGCCACGTACAAAAGCAACTTACCAGAAACGGTTATCCCGTTTTTTATGGCAGATCTCAAATCTTCTATTGGTCGTCTTGCAATGGCGTTATGTGCTTCTTCACTGTTTGGAAAATCTTTCAGCAATCTGTAGAATACAAAATGGAGATTATTTCTAAGGAACCAACGACAACAGCATCGCTGGAAATTTTCCAATTTTACGCTGAAATCGAGCGCTGCAAAAAGCACAGAAACCTGGAAATAATTCCATGAAAATTTTAACCTAGACTTTTGTCATGTTTCATGATGGCTTGTGAAAGCTTGTGAAAGCCAGCCGACCACTTCCTAAAGTAAAAACTTGCAGTACAGTTGAAGGTTTTGCGGTAAAATTTAGACCAATTGTTTTTTAAATTGGGCAAAAACTTAGCAACTAAGAAAATTTCTGTGCACTCATTTACCTAGCAACGGGATTTTTACGACATGTATGGAAGAACATTTTAGGCTTTTTACATTGTAATATTGATGATTAAACAGGGCCGTTATTGATAATAGAACTTTAAGCACTGACAGTGTTTACCCTGTATAAACATTTATGTTATTATATTGTTATCATGTTCATCCATGCTATTACTTGCGTGTTTGTGTGTATGTTTGCATGCTTGCTTGATTAGTGATTGACAACTGCGAGACTCACCCATCGTAAATTTCATTCTGATTTCCCTCTGTGTCTTGAAATAAACGATAAATCTGAAGAAATTCTATTCTGAACGCAACATCATCTGAAATTAAAGAAAATAGCATTAAAGCCACACTGTCGTGGCCATGATTGGCTAGCCGTGATGTTGAAATCACTAAGAAAAGATCTGGGCTCTGAATAATTACTAAGCCTTCATGCTGTTGGGTCATACTTTGATTCGAGAATAAAGGGAGTCAGATCGTTATCACCTATCACCTTAATGAATTTCAGTGTATAGCGAAATTACTGGAGCTTGCCTGATTCTATTCTTTTTATTGTCTCATTCGTCCAATCAGCACCACGACAGTGTGCCTTTAAAGCCTGCCTCAAATTGGATGTCACATGAGATTTGCGATACGTTCAGAGTATTTTAATTGTTTCTATTCGGGGAAATTTGACAAAACTCCGTGTCCAGTTCAGTGCTCTAAACGAACATCGTTTCAAACATGCTTTTGACTGCCTCAGCCCAGTTTGTTTTTGTGGTAAAGACAATGAAAATAACAAACACTTTCTCCTGCATTGCCCCCTATACGATGTACTTCGTAGAGATCTCTTTGGCCAGCTCTCTGATGTCCCAGGACTAGATATCGCCAGTATCAATAATATAGATGATGATACTCTTTGTGATCGACTTTTGTTTGGAAATCCATCCTTAGGTACTATTGAAAATAGAGTAATACTGGATGCGACGATCTCATTTCTCAAAAATTCTGGCCGATTTGATTGATCTAGCAATGCCATATTAGCAACAGCAGTTCCCTATTAGTTTTATGTTGTGTTCTCCTTTCCTTTCTTTGTTGTCCCACACTGCTGAGGTAGATTACCAGAACAAACACTGACATTTGTTTTTTCTCGCTTTCCTACGAGTTTTTAAAGTTCAAATCTTCCTTTTTAACCAGTAATCTGCCTTAGCTTTATTGTTTTGTTCTTTGTTTTGTGTATTGAAAATGAATTTGAATTGTAAGTACCATCCATAGTGAAGACCCGGTGACTTTATGTCTTTCTTCACTATGGATGGTACAGTGTAATGTAAGTATAAATATTGTAGTTTTTAATCTTAATAGAAAAAAAAAATTGAACATGACATTGGTGTTTTAGAACCTGGTGGTTATGCCCAAGACTCACGAGAGCCTTCAAAAAAATGCGATTCAATTCTATCCAGTTGAACCAAGAAAAGTTGGGCTAGATCACGAGCTGGATCGGAGATCAGAGCTACAATCCCAACTATAATCCCAGTCAAAACTTTTGAGATACGTTGCTTTTTGGAGGAAATTTCAAGTTATCTGCCCTGTCCGTAATGGGGATACACGTTTTTTTTATAAGAAACTGGTTTATAAGAAACTAGTACTACGATGACCAAAAATTTAAGAAACTCTAGTACTACGCTCAAGAACAGCTAAGAAACTCTTAAAATTCAATTTCTGTATGTCTCTTATTTTATGTCTCTCTAACAAGGGTACCTTCATCTTTTTTAACTTTTAACTACAAAAATTGCTAATTTTTTGCCTGAATGTGCATGGCTTATTCGTGATGGCAATGTCAATGTAAAATGGAAGCCCTTTGTCGAGAAGGAGCCTCAAATTTGAACAATATCGCCATTTAGGCAAAAAAAAAAAAAATAAGAAACTAATTAAGAAAATTTTACTACTAAAACACCGAAATTTTCATGCGAAATTCAGAAACTTTTAGTACTAAGTGCTGATCCAAGTTTCTTATAAAAAAAACGTGAAATGTTACAATAATTAAATCTTTAAATCGCCGTAAAAAGATGGGTGTAAAATTGGATGACATATATCTTTTAATTGGATGCCTTGAAAGAAATTCTGGCTCTCATCAATAATTCTTACGTTGGATTTTTTAGAAATCTTGAATACTTTTTGAAATTACAAAGTATTCTATACTTCAACTCATTTGAGGATATGACATGATCAAATTTCTAAATCATAAACTAGGAGAATGAAAGACATGGATTTGTCATAACTATTTACTTGGATTTGTCTTGGAATGAAATAATAACACAATGAAAATGATCATCGTCGCAATTCTTGCTCTTCATTCGCTTTCTAAAAGATAATTCCATGGTTTGTCACAAACTTTAGAAATTACGATGGTTTTAAAATTCGCTCAAAATTCTCCAATTTTAAATATATTGAAGAGTTCAGAAAAGTTCAGCGGTAAATTATAGCGAAAAAGTTAAAATTTCTTTCAAGCTATTTAATTCAAAGAAATAGGTCATAGGATTTTACACCAAACTTTTCAAAGATTTGGAGCCTATGCTGATAAGAATGCGTTGAGTTCTATTGACTCTGCTGTTTCTAGGGAGCAACAATCGCAATTCAAGCACCCGTCTGAGAAATGCAATGACCTACATTTTTCCGACTTTCTCGAGTGAATTTGAATGAATTATAAGAAAAAACATCTGTGTATACAGGCTTGATGATAATATCATACATTGAAATCAAGCTTTAGATCCGTACAATAGAAACACTATGAAATGTGCAGAAGACAAATGTTTTGCAGGATAAGATTCTCACAGAATGAGCAACTCGCTCGCCTAACTCAATCGAAAATAACTTATAATCGAAAATAAGTAAATATCATTGAAATTTTGCACAAATCTTACACTCTGTGACGCAATTTGATTTCTTCAAAGTCATCAGTGAGGTCAATCGAAAGCTTTTGGAAAGCAGCAGACCTTGATTTTGCGGTTATTTCAAAATTTCAAGCTCGAAAACAAAAATTGCTCCCTTGGGAATTAATACAACTTTCGCAATGGCGTAACGCAGTTTAGGCTACCTTAGTTCAAGAAATAAGGGCCCCCAACCAAAAGGGGCCCCCAACAAATTTTTCGTATTGTGTGCCGTTTGGCCATACTGTGCTAAAAGTCTTCCTTATGCTATCCCAAAGGCCCTTACTAACCAATGTTGCTAGCATAGCACTGGATTTTTATTCCATTGTAGTTCAATCCGTATAATTTGTCTCAAAACTTTATTCTTGTGAGCAAGAGCACTTAATAACATACTGTGACTTTGCATTCATTATGTTTAGTAAA
This sequence comes from Aurelia aurita complex sp. Pacific, assembly GCA_004194395.1. Classification (NCBI taxonomy): domain Eukaryota; kingdom Metazoa; phylum Cnidaria; class Scyphozoa; order Semaeostomeae; family Ulmaridae; genus Aurelia; species Aurelia aurita complex sp. Pacific. The sequence continues at coordinate 46,260 of REGL01000991.1, forward strand.
ATTCTTTTTAAAACTATTGTTCGCATGGATAACTTTCAGGTATAAAAGGGAGAACACTTAGTCTGCACTAAATTTAGCACTATGCGCAGAAGGTTTAAACAAAGGTTTCAAGCCGAAGAACCTGCCATGGAGGATATTTCTTGGTAAAATTTGTGTGTGTTCAAAGTAATCTTCATCAAAAAGCGCAAAAGGACTATCCGAACCTTTGAATATTGCCGTTTTTCTTTAAAAAAGATTAAGATATCATATAATTCCATACCGAAAACAACAATTTGTTATGTAAACTACTTAGCTTGTTAAATTGCAATTCATATAAATGTGCTAAATTTACTGTTGAAACATAACGTGGATTTTTCGAGGTTTTAAAGGGCATGATTTCAAAAACCCACAACCCCGAACCCCCTTCCAACATAAGGGCCCCATCTTACCAAACTCCTACGGGCCCCGAGTGTCTCCGTTACGCCACTGAACTTTCGTATTCATAGTTAAAACAGAAGAACTATGTAAGTTCGAAAATTATTTGAAAGTAGACTCATCATGACTGGACGACGCAATTAAATTCTAATTACAAATGCCTCTTTGATAAATGGAATTAATATCTGAAGAAAAGATGGTTGTCGTCTTTCTAATGGCCAGAGACCTACTATATAAACCCTTTGGTAAATAGCTAAACGGCTTGAGCTATCAAATTTCAGCTTACTTGAAAACGGAAAAAGTTAGATATTTTACCTGGAAATGATTGGATTGCATTATTATACACGATACTCGCTGTTTTATTGGCTAAGAAAGTCTCTGGAATTTTGCCGCTTTCCATCTGAAGAAAGAATAATATATATTACAGTCTAATAACATCTAAAAAATCCAAAACATACAGGGTGTCCCAAAAAATTGTGTCCCATTTGTGTGGCAGCTGCACACGTTGTATTGTTCTATTTTTGATACAATTGGATAGGACAGGCTTCAACGTAGTCAAGTCGGCAGCCGTGCCTACCAGTATGGACATGATACGAAGCTCTCGATAACACCGTTAGATGTAGAGTTTTTCTCTCTGCAAAATCAGATAATATGATGGGCTTTTCTTTTTCTTTATATACACAATCTAAAAATGTACAATTTAACAAAAACATAGTTACAAAGACGGTAGTATTGGGAGCATGATAGGCATGGCTACCCTAAATGATATTTAACAAATGACGATACAGATAATAAAGGCTATACCAAAGTTCTGTTGGTCTCTCCGTAGGGAGAACTAGCCTATTACAGAGGTATAGATGACACTGCTGCTTGGATCGAAATTAAAGATTGACAGATTTTGGTAAAGTCTTTAGTAACACAGATACATTGACTATACATTTATTGTGTTATAAGAAGATTAAAGATTAATAGAGAAGGACGAGATAGAAGATCAATTTACCTAGGTTTGTAATTGCTGGTGCTACAAGAAACGCTCTGACGCATGAATGAATGTTTGCGTTGATTCCAATTTTTCTATATTTTTGGTTATGAGAAAATCGTTTATCACCATACAACATTATTTGCACAAGGGTTTGATTTGGCAGATTTAAGATGCTGTGTAGTTGGAATACTTCGTTAACCGCGCCTAGGAAGTCACGCCTTTGATCACCATATGCATGACAGCAAGAAGCGTTCAGTATCCTCAATTCCATCATCAATTAGACACATTAGGTCAACTGTGTCTCGAAAGTTATGATTGAATTTGTGACAATATGATGGGCTGATCTTGATGAATAGATTCCAAAAATGTACTTGTTTGCCATATTTGATCAACTTATAGATGAGTTATGATAGGTTNATTATGTTGCTTAAGTTTATTGTAAACCTCACAGGCCTAAATCAGTTGCTGTGGTGACAAAAACTCGTCCTTGTATCGTATTATACAAGGCTACGGGAAAACCGCGGGAAATGTGCGATTAGCCAATGGGATTGGCGGGATTCTTGTATTGCCTCGTTTTTGAGGCGTCGGTCAGGTAATAAATCACCATACAACATTATTTGCACAAGGGTTTGATTTGGCAGATTTAAGATGCTGTGTAGTTGGAATACTTCGTTAACCGCGCCTAGGAAGTCACGCCTTTGATCACCATATGCATGACAGCAAGAAGCGTTCAGTATCCTCAATTCCATCATTAATTAGACACATTAGGTCAACTGTGTCTCGAAAGTTATGATTGAATTTGTGACAATATGATGGGCTGATCTTGATGAATAGATTCCAAAAATGTACTTGTTTGCCATATTTGATCAACTTATAGATGAGTTATGATAGGTTAAAGTTGGAGTGTTCCCCTCACAATGGAAGGCTTGATTGTTATAAAACTTTCTCTAAAACTTTTTCTTGAAGTGGATTTTAGCGCATTTTGGATATATTGCAGAAAAAACAATTGTACATCGAATGGTTAAACTAAAAGCTTCGTACCATGTCCGAACGGGAAGACACGGTTGCTTACTAATATTTCTATATACTATATAAACTCTTTATCCAAATGAACTTAAGAAGCAATTTACTTATCTTCAAGGTCCTTTCTCATTCTATTCTCACATTCCTCCTATTGCTCCTTTCCCTACACAGGCTACGGCACGTCACATCTCGCATTCCTTCCTATTTGTCGAATCTTGCTTTCTCTTTGCTCGACTCGATTGATTTCAAGTCCCTTGATAGCGAGCATACGCTCGAAACGTCGTGTATTTTAACATCTCAGCTATTTTTGGTACTATAATCATTTATTTATTATATCATCGTAATATTTCCAAGTTTCCTATAAACATAATCACCACGTCACAAGTAAATGGCACATAATTTCACAAAATTACATCGATTTCGGAATCTACAGGAAAAACTAACCTCAAACGTTGGAGAGTGACCAACTAACCAAATCAGTTTCACTGGATTACAGCAAAAATTCATTTTCAAAGTTTATGCAGGGTGGTCGGATAGCTTTGGCCAGCAGTGCACTACAACTACAACTTGTTCAATCCAGGACTAAGTCTGTAGTTGCAGGTACCGGCCAAAAAATATTCTTTTGGAAATTCCAACTTGTACTCAATGGCCTGTTGGTCTAGTGGTATGATTCTCGCTTAGGGTGCGAGAGGTCCCGGGTTCAACTCCCGGACAGGCCCTGCTTTTTTCGGACAAGAAGCATGCATGCTCCTTCGTAGGGACAGGAGGGTCTTCATTTTGCGTAGCCTTATATGCATGGCAATGAAAGAAAATACAACCTTCTGGAATATCTGAAAAGGTGTTTTAATACCATCTTATTTGATGGTAACTTTGCGAGATTTTTACCGCCACAACTTAACTGTATTGAATTCATTCACATTCAGATATACCGTATACTTAGGAAGATTGTCGTTCAATCGAAACATATCAACGCAAATTAAAAACATTGTGACTTCTTAGTTCTTGTCAAATTTCTGACTAAAGTCACTCTCAAATAAGATGTCAGGTGAGATTTGCGATGACGCTAAATTATTCAAGCAACACCACCATATGTGAACCCTTTGAAGAGTATTTTGAAAGAACAAACCACGGAAAAGGGACAAGAAATAATAACAATACCGTTAAACTGCCACACATGAAAACGAAAACTGGACAAAAGTGTGTCGCTTTTGCTGGTGGGAGGCTTTTTAATGAATTGCCACTCGATGCAAGGAAGATTGAGTCCAGGATTGTTTTTACTTCGTTTTTAAATGAACATTTCTCGTGAAGAAACTATCGATACGTATATTTCCTTTTATAAAACAAACACATAATGTAGCAGCTATAAGTTCTTTTCNTCTGGAATATCTGAAAAGGTGTTTTAATACCATCTTATTTGATGGTAACTTTGCGAGATTTTTACCGCCACAACTTAACTGTATTGAATTCATTCACATTCAGATATACCGTATACTTAGGAAGATTGTCGTTCAATCGAAACATATCAACGCAAATTAAAAACATTGTGACTTCTTAGTTCTTGTCAAATTTCTGACTAAAGTCACTCTCAAATAAGATGTCAGGTGAGATTTGCGATGACGCTAAATTATTCAAGCAACACCACCATTTAACCGTTTTTATTCGCGGATATTTTCGCCTGACATTTAACGGAAGCCGCACTTTAGTTTTCTGCGACTCAGGATATTCGGCAAAATAAGCCATCATGTCAAATTTTATCCAATGTTAAAGATTTGAATGAATTGAGTACCAACCTGATCACCTTCAGTTGAAAGACTAAGGATGTCTCTTCTTTTCTTTATCTGGAACAAGAAAGCGGCAAAATTGAAATCAGCCCCAATCAAGTGTCTCGCAAGCTGGTCCCTACACTGCTTATCAAATGGGCAAACAATTGGCAACTAAACTTGAGTCTTAGCTAGAAGAGAGATAACTTTGGATCTTTATGAATGGGTCAAACGATTTTGCAATATGATTTTGTCGTTAATGAATATATTCTTTAACTAAAGTTTTGCTGAAGTTGGGAATTCTCTTCATGCGCAGCAATCTATGGGAACCAGCTAATAGGGTCCCTATTTTGCTTACAAATCTGGAACGGGATAATACCTTTGGCATCTTGATTCTGCAAGTGGCACAGACATCAAATCTTTCAAAATGCAAGAGTAAATAATGGCATTTACATCTTTTTCATTGAGTAGCAATTTTGCTATAATTCTACCATTGGACTTTTCTAAATATTGAATGTTTTCGAAATTACAACATATTTTACATCTTATCTCATTGAAGGATGTGACGTCATCGAATTTCCAAACCATAAAATAGAAGAGCAAAAGGCTAATGCTTGATACCATATTTTACATATTCACAAACTATTCCATTTTCTTTGCTTAAAGAAGTGTAGAAATCATAATGGTTTCAATTTTTTCCAAAAAAATTCTTGAATTATTAAAAAAAAGAAGGAAAACAATGTCATTCTGAACAAAAAAACGTTGAGAATTTAGAGGAGCCAAATTGTAGAATTATGATAAAGCACTTCCTTATAAGCCAAAGACAGAAGTAACTAAACTGATTACATACTCATAGTTATCGCTATTGATAAACTGATGGATGCTCAAACTACGACTCATGGACTTTCACATTGAAAATTAGGACGAAATTGTTTACCTCGATGACGTGTCCAGAAGCCATAGCAACATTTTACGAAAAGCTGAGTGCTCCAGGTAATGGCGGATGGGCCTGAGTTCTTGGCTAAAGCATTAAATGACAAAACGCCTCAAAATTCAATGTTTCAGTGACGTTAGCAATAAACAAAAGCCACAAGCATCCAGATGAATGTTTCCTCGATCCAATAATCAACAAACCTTTCACTTTCAACCACAATTTCCTCATTTTTAAGGCCACTTGGCTTCCATGAGCTTCACCGTAGCAATGAGAATTTCCAACTACCCAAGGTTGCCATGACTACACCTTAACCTCGTTTCAGGGTGCACAGATAAATATGTGCCTGGCCGTCTTAATTTTTATGTGAAAGTCCATAAGTCCCAGTTTGAGCAAAAATGTTGGTTTTGTTGTCGTTGTTGCTGTTGTTGTGATAACTGGGACTATGTTTTGAGTCCAAAAGTAACAGCCACTTTCACAAGCATTTTTGAAGATTTGACGCCTATGTCGCGAAGAATATGCCAATAAAACATGCTGTTCCTTGGCATGCACTTTTGCAAAGGCCTTCTCACTGTCTTACAGGATGGCAATAGCTAACAGATAATTCTCACCTTATCAACGTGAAGTAGTTCCAGTCTGAAATACTGAAAAGACAACGGAAAAATAGAATAACAAAACAGAAAAAAGAGAACAAACAAAAGTTTGATGTCACCAATCGCTGATGTGTTAAGGGACAAGTCCGGGGTTGGTATGATTGATGATAAAATACAAGATAATACTGCGATGAATGATGTATGATCTAGGGTACTTTTTTCCACTACTTTTTGCCTTATCGTTGTGAAATTACGTATTCAAATAAGCAATTTGAGCGAAGTGACGTCATATCGCGCAAATGAAAACGAGGCTGTGTGATTGTTTTTTCGCCTCTTTATCGTTGCAAGCCTCTTTATCGTGTTCTTGTGACATTTTCAATGCATTAGTAAACGATAAAGAGGCAAGCAGTGGTTAAGAGGCAATAAACAATCACACAGCCTCGTTTTCGTTTGCGCGATATGACATCACTTCGCTCAAATTGCTTATTTGAATACGTAATTTCACAAGGAGAAGGCGAAAAATAGTGGAAATAAGTATCATACATCATTCATAGCAGTACTATCTCGCCTAAATGCATGATCGTTAAATCATTTATCAATCGTAGCATCGCGTAGCATATCATAGCGGACTGCATAAATTTGATATGAAGCGACTTTTTCATGAAAATCAGTTATTTCATTAAAAGCGACATTTTCATCAAAAGCCTATCCATTCTTAAAGCTTTGTCCCAAGGAGAGTTAGTAACACCTATTGTACGGATACCTTAGAAACTAGAACGAGCAAAAAACCACGGTGCTTGAGTGGCACACAGTGCAAGAAATTGAAAGTGTCACAGACTATTTATGATAAACTTGACAAGACATAAAAGACTTCAGAAGCTCAGGCATAAAGTTTCTGAGCTCCTGGAACAATAATAATAGAAGTAACGGTAAAGACACAAGGCCGAGCGCCAACAGACAGTTTTTGCTTGAAACCTATTTTTGACGAATTTAAAGAACTTTGGACTAATTTTCGTCTAAGTTTCAGCGGTTTCAGCTTTCTGTGCTGTTTATAATTTTTTATGAATAAGTTTCACAATTGAAAAGTTCAATGCAATGACAAACATTTCACTTGCAAGCACTTCACTGATTCTCTTAAGACTGTACTTTACACTTTATTGCATGAGTCGCATACACAACAGCCATTTTAGCTATCCTACGAACTAGTCTTGATAAAATGATATTCAAATATTTCTCGAAAGTTTTGACAAATTTTCGAACCTCTCTTGCTGCTTCGAACAAACAGGTAGACTTACCACGTGATTCCTTGAATTCGTTTAATATTTTTCATCAGATTTTACATTTTTTTCAATGCAATGAGCAATGCTGAGACTTATGTAATATGTCTAATAAATAGGTATAGAAATATTACTCGATCCAGACTCTTTCGTAGAATTACTAAAGATCCATTTAATAACCAAACATGGTGCAAATTTCTTTACCTCCAACCAAAGGGTCTTCAACTCGGGATTCAAGCGCAGTGATTTTTGCATCAGTACTCTGAAACGGGATAGATAATTATATGACATTTTCCAGAGAAACTTTGTAGTGAAACAGCGTTTGCACAAATTGACAAATTCGTCTGTCAGACTTATCATAATAGCGCAACAAATCAAATTGCAAGCCTTCAACAACAACTCACTAGCAGATTATTGAAATGGAAATTCAAACTTCAAAATTCAAACTTCGTAACTCCATTCCCACAGTCCGTATGCCGCAAAACGTTTATTGTAATTAACTTATGTTGCCTTTAGCGTATAGTGATTAATTTCAAGTATTCTCTCTTCTTGTGTTCCTTTGTGCGTATTGTCCTGTAGTGTTAATTTTTTTTGTCATATGTAGACCATGGGGGTAGTCACGCCATTTTGCTCCTCGTGTCATCGTCCATGTAGTGTTGTATAGTTCTATCGTATCAACATGTAAAGTAAGTAGTAACATGTATTGTAAGAATTCTATCTGCATATAAAAAAAAATTCAAACTCCATGTGAGGTGACAAACCTTGCATTATCGATGCTAGCATTCTCCTCAAACTCCCACTTTGCTGCCATTATCCAAACGCCTTGAAATGAAACAAAAAGACAACATTGTTTTAAAGACTAATGGTTATAGCAGATTAGTCATAACCCTCCTAAAATAAAAACAATTGTCCACAAGCGTAGTCACAGTTTTGTAAAGAAGGAGAAACGTTTGAGTCACCAGCGATGATACTTTTAGCAAATAAACATTTAAGTGAATAAACACATTGTAATACGTAAATAAACACTCAAATGATTTGGCTATCCATTTAGGGCTGCTTTGCCTTTTAAACGGGTCCTTGCAAATGGTATGTCTTGCACTTGCCACCTCTTTGCTGCTGGTCATTTTCGTGGACCATGAAAATTGGAACAACAAAGAGACCACAAAGGACGAATTCACAAAGCATGCCAGTTGCAAAGACCCCTTTTAAAACCTTGCTCAATTGTTACACAATAGCAACAGTTGCGTTTGATTGACACCTCAACTTAAAGCGATTAGCAATTGCAGACAAAGGAAATTCTCTCAACCAGTAATTCAAAACAAACAAAGCCACAATGGTTTCCCCGAGGTGTTATGTGCTTACAACGAAAGAAGAAGGGTAAATCTAAAGTTCTGTCTTGCGGATTTTGTTTATTTGATTCAGAAGCCAAGCAGAGGACATTTCAACTCTTGTGTATTTAGGGCTTAAATATGAAACAATTACAAAACAGCTCCTGGATCAAATAAACAAAATCCGCCAGAGGGTTAGATCGAGCGTCCAAATCTGGTAAATTTTGTGAAAGAAAACAAAAGCATGACCTCCGTTCTCAGTAGAAGCATTGTTAGCTGTTGCAAGAAGTTTCTTCGGATCTATTCCCCAAAAATGAAACAAATGATTGAATGCATGCCGGCTGCCAAAGAGCCTTTAAAACAGTCCAGTTAAAACTTCCTAGCTTTCTCAAACTTACTTGCATTTTGAGAGTGAAGACGCATCAGTTTACCAAGCGCCCGTCCAATAGATACTTTGCTACCCTAGAATTGGAAAGAAACTCAGAGGTTAAGATTAAATCTTGCAAAAATCTCCAAACAACATCAACGTATGTATGTATGTATGTAAAATTTTGCCATACAAAGTAAAAATTAAAAATGTAATAAAGGAAAGAAAGGCTATTTACATGTATAAAATGGTAATAAAAACTAAAGATCTAGTATAAAAATACCCCTAGTTTAAAATGGCAGGGATAGCATTAAAAGGTCAGTGCAACCTTGTTTCCATAATGGTCCCTCCAGGGGTATTATAGAAAAGAAAAGTTTTCATGAAAAAAAGAGACGTTCTTAAGAAAGTGTAACAGCCTGTTGGGCTTGTTATTTATGCAGTTTTTAGAATTTAATAATATATATAGGGACTGTTTTCTTGATTTTGGAGGTCTTTAAAGAAATTGTCCTTTATCTTATGTTTGAAACTGTTAACGTTTTTAGCAGACTAGGTCAGAGTGTAGATTGTTCCAGATTTTAGGTCCTAGGTAAGNGGAGTCATCTGCATATAAAAGAAGGTCACAGTCAACTGCCTGAGGCATATCATTGACATACAAGAGGAAAATTAGTGGGCCAAGAATAGAACCTTGCGGGACTCCACATGATAGTTCCCCAGGTGACGAGATCTCCTTCCCTATATTTACGAAGAAAGTTCGGTTTTTTAGATATGATCTAAACCAAAATATAACTGAATCGGCAAAGCCTATGTGTTTCATTTTTTCAAGGAAAATTTCGTGGTCGATTGTGTCAAACGCTTTTTGTAAGTCAATTAATATCCTGCCAGTAAACTTCCCGTTTTCAAACCCTTGTATGATTCTATTACGTTACTGTAGAACTTTAACAATCCAATCTTGGTTACTTCTGGCATTTATGGAAGACTGGGAGTATGAAACCTTGTTATGACTTCTGTAGTTTGTTTCATAAAAGGTTCAAATGAGATAATGGAAATAAAGAAAAAGAGGGCCTGAGAGATTCAATACTGTATCTGCAAAGGGACACACTCCAGGAAAAATGTTCTATCTGTCACCTTTATTACAGGGCACACAGAAATATCGTACAAGCCATTATCCTGGTGAAATAGATATTTTTGGAACTAAGTAGGGACCCTTGCTGACTTTTTCATCGCAAGAACAAAGCTGATTAAAAGAAACAAACACTTACAGTTTTCTTGCAAAAGTCAATGTACTGCATCCACAATTTCATATCATTCTGTAAGTGAAACAACAGAAGCTATCAAAGTCTGATATTTTGTAATTTGTCCGCAGGGATTAGGGCTTAAAATCAAGTAGTTATTCAAATTGTTCATGAGATTGGCAAATACATGATTCTGAAATCATACAATGTCCAAAGCAAACATTTCCAAAACATGCTCATTCATCTGTCCATGCACCTGCTTCATAAACTTAAAGATATTAAAGTCCGAAAGGATTTGCAACTACATTTAGAGTTGGTAAGCTATTATCACAAATATAGACATAACTTCAGAAATACATTGAGCCTTTTTGTTGCCCAACTAAACGAAGGTGGTGAGAATTTAAATGGCTACTTACTCCAAATTTCTTTAATGCTTTCTAAAAGGAAAGGAATGAAAAATCAGTAACTTTATTGTGCATCTTTAGTAATTTCACAATGTTTGGAAAGATAAAAAAGAATCATTCTATGGTAAACATACTGATGTTTTCACAAAACGGCCTTTTTTAACTGCACAGGTAAAATTTCTAGCTCTAAATTTATTCAAACAAAACTCTTTAGTTAAAGAACCAGAGAATGTTTCCACAATTTTTAGTCAATTTCAGGGAAGAATTGTCTACTTTCTTTCAAATATCATCGAGAGTAAGAATATCTCGTAAGTGCCTACAACTTTTCAGGACATTAAATCTGAAGACACAGTTGTAAATAAATAGCCTCTAAACATGAGCTATGATCATCTATGATCTACTATATAGGGAAAAAGAGAGTGAACAATATTTGAGAAACACAACAAATGCTTATTGAGAATATTGGGCCAAAACAACTTCAAGAAAAGCTACCAATGAAAAAAATGTCTGAGCTACATTGCGGGAATTGCATTTCTGAATAATACTATTCTTGAAAATATAAATGCAAACAAAGAGATTGTGATGTATCAGGAAATAACTGGGCTATTTATAAAGTCCTAATAAAAGGTCTACCATCTGAGTTATTTCAAACTATGGTAAAAATTCATATTCTTGTTGTTTTTAAGATATCATATATATGAAGCTATCTGCATTTCCTCCATTAATCCCATCATCATAGTTTCAATTGTGCCTGAACTGAAATACCATACATTTCCTACCTGAAATATGTAATGAACCCTCTTGTTTAGTCCAATTTCTGCAGTAGTATGTCTCTTTTTCATGCCAAGTCTCTAAAATAAATGGATTTAGCAGTGCTTTGATAAGATGCTGAGAGCCAAAAATGCATCTCTGAAAAACTTTTGTCATGTTAAATTGATAACAATTCACTGCATTAGCAATGGCCTGACTCTAACTTTTGGGGCATCTCATCATGCTTGCTAACATCATCTAATATTAGCCAGTGAGAATATATCCAATCAAACAATAGTTGAGTTTTTCATGTAACAACATTACATATCCATAACACTGGTCAAAGGGAATCCACACAGCTAAATCTGGCCTGGGCCACATAGTAAAAATAGCCTCAAGTATTTGATGACCTTGGCACATGCCACTTCATTCATTAGCCATTCAATAATATACCTTTGTCAATTCTCTTTGAGTACAACATGATGAAAGACGTTCTATTGTTCAAATGAACACTAAGATCCTGGGAGAGTTTCTTCTATTTGAAGTGTGAATTAAACAAATAAAGATAAAATTACTATTGTTAGATTGGAAGACATAAAATAGATCAATTTTGTTACCTGCATCCTTTTTCTCCTCAAGCTGTCTACATTCAATTCATACTGAAACAATACAAGATGGACACAATTAGTACATTGAGCAGTATCAGTCTCTCCATTATTTCTTTTAAAATTTGAACAAACAGAGCCCTTAAAAATCTCAGAAGAACTATATGAGAAAATTTGAATTGACACATAAACAGCTATCAATTGAAACTATTTGAAAGAAATTCAGCTGTGTGATGCAGGTGAGCGTAAATCCTTTTCAAGACCACAAAATTTTATAATCTTTTAGTCGTTTTGATGATGTTAGTTTAGTGGTACAGCTTTCAAATCAGATCAGCAAAGCTTTCTGTTCTCCAAGAAAATCAGCTCTGTGATGAAAGATGCTGAATCTATTTGCTTTTCATAAATATTCAAATAAAATCAAATGGCATTATGTCCAAATTTTATCAATTTTCTCATTAAACTACTCAGCAAGAGACTTTTGGAGGGGGATAAACTTTTAATTTCATAACTGAGAAATCAAAATCAAAATACCTTGAGATATTTCAAGAAATCTTCCTTTTCAACAACTCGTCTTTGCAACTTGTATTCCATTTCAGTTCTTTTCTTTATTATTATCCTTAGAAGGAAGAAACGATAGTTGATCTTTACAAGTTGAATCATTACAATTTTGTGTGTTTCAACAAGAAAATGCTTCATCATTCTGTTGTTATAAGGCGCTTCTACCATAAACAGAGTCTTTCTTTGTAGAGAGTCAATTTTAGAGTTAATTTCTGGTCAGTTATAGAATATGGGAGAAGTTTTTAATGCTGGAGGTAATTTCAAAATAAAGGTGCCTCTAGCAACATTTTTTGGGAGGGTTGCGAGGGTTGGCAATTTTGTTTTCACTAGGTATTACATTTAAAATTTTGAATGTAAAATTTGATTCAATAGTAGAAAACTTGTTATAAGTTTACATAAAGATCAGCAACATACATGTGAGAGCTGGATAATTTGGGGGTATGTTGGCATAGTTCTAAGGAAGTTTTGCTTGAACATCCACCTGTTCCACACAGGTGNACATAAAGATCAGCAACATACATGTGAGAGCTGGATAATTTGGGGGTATGTTGGCATAGTTCTAAGGAAGTTTTGCTTGAACATCCACCTGTTCCATATTTTTTGGATAATTAAATTAATGATTTACTTTTAGATGTCAAACAGATTGTAAGTTAGCTGAATTGCCTTGCTATGTAATCGTTTCCGTGCAGTTTTGCCGTCCAAACGATGTCTTTATTGTTTACCAGTCATTATTAGTGCCAGGCCAGTCTTAATAACGAAGTCGAAGCGAAGTTCCTTTTTAATTTATACCTACCTCAACTCGTCTCTATCAAAAATTTCATCACGTTCCAAGTCCTCCAGTTCAGGGAGCATACCCTCTAAGTTCTGGAATACATATTCTGCCATCTTTTAGCCTTAGAAACTCTATTAGCATTGAAGAAATAGTTGCTGGTCTTCCAACTTGTCTTCTAATTTCTGATTTTTCCATGTGAAAAGAGAAAGCATGTTGTTATTGCCTCAGTTTGAAGCCGAGGCAGATAGCAATCAAGCAACAGCAACAATACTAGCAACAGCAACAACAACATCAATAACGTAGAAATTGTTTCTCGTCTCGTCGTCCCATTCGAAACGGGACAGGAAACTAGGACAGTCATTGCTTATTAACGCAGTTTTTGCGAAGAAGAACAAACACTCTAGAGTTGCGTTCCAAATGAAGTGTTAAGATGTCATCATAGCATATATTATGGCTTGTAATTGCTTTTCAAGGGCTTCTTGGCATCTCAGGATTTCATCACAAAGACTGCTAGGATTTTTGGCTAGGCCAACCTGCAGAAATTATGCAACAGCAAAATTTGCAAAGCCTTCATCAATGGAACTTTCTGCGAAGAATGGATTTAGGTTTTCAAATAGTTCGTTGTGGCAAAGAGCCTTCAATGCCACAGGATCAGTTGGAGAAAGTAGATTTTTGATTTTATCAAAGAAGGGCTTGCATGGCCAAGCAAACAGTGGTCGCTCAAGAGCAAAATTTAACATGTCAGAGAGGCATAAGTCTGTTGCAATGTACACAGTGTCTGTTGTCATCCTAGTTTGTGGTGGATCATATGCTGCAGTACCACTTTATAGATTATATTGTCAGGTACAAATAACTGACATATGTTGCTAAGTCTCGTGATTAGTGAATCTCAATGTTGCCTAGTCTGCAGAGTATGGCAGTTCTCGATGAGATCTTACGTGTGCAGACCAACAGAGTAGTGGCGTGGTCGTGTGCAAGGTCTTTGATTCTTCTGTCTTCAAAGTAGGGAACAAAAGATCTTGTTTAAAATTGGCGTGCACAAATTTTTGTAAAGAATCTTGTGCGTGCAGTTGCCACACTCTGCAGACTGGAATGTTGCTCTGTGCCAAAAAGATTCTAAAAATTAACAATTTAATGCACCTTGTACATTACAGAAAAGATTGATCTCTACAAATTGTTTGAAACAGTCTGATGCACACTATTTTATGCCTAATATCCAGTGCCAAACTTCTGCCACAAAAGATGGACGGAACTTTCTCTGCAATTCTCCACACCAAATATATTTTTTTCAATTGAAAGAAACATTGTGGCAAAAGAATACAAACCAAGGTGTACCAAGTTCAACATAGTGAAATGTTTACAGAATTGTTGCCTTGGATCCTTTGTCTGGTGCTTTTTCAGGGTGAACCTATAATTTTCTTGCAAAACTTCATACTAAAAGTGGTCACTAAAACTTATATACTATGAAGATTACAGTGAATTGAATTGATTAAATCATCAAATCAACTCTGTGAACCCCCATTACCATACAATAACGTAAATCAATCTGTCAATCATATTAATCTTTTTCGCCTATATAACAGAAATCTATACTCTAACTTTAAATGTAAAGTCACACTCTGGTGAGAACGTAGGTTTGAAAGGCCTCAGTGTGCCAAAAATGTGTCTTTTTCTTTGCGTCCGCCTCCTTCATAGTATATAAGTAATTTTCTTAGATGTATTAAGTGCCTTGCTCAATGGACTGGCACAAAATTCTGTTAACATCTCCTCTATCCTGCTGTTTTCCTCCACCCTTGAGCTGATAGACCTTTCTATTGTGATATTTAGTGATGCAGGTGAATATTTAAAGTATATTTGTGAACAGAATTGGGATAGAAAAGCTTCATCTCTCTAGCCTGCATGCAGACTCAACAATCCTAAAGTGTACACTTTAGGATTTTTGAGTCTGCACGTGGCTACATTTCTCAGGTTATCATTCTAATGTATCTTTCTTTCCAAAGGCATCAGGCTATGGTGGAACTGTCAAGGTTATTGAAGTTGGAGAGAAAATAGAAAATATGGAAAAGCAAAATCACAGATTGCTAACTGTGAAATTTAATGCTGACAAAGCTGCTACAATGCAATGGGATTTCAAACCACAGCAAAATCAAATAAAAGCAAGTGAAGTTTTGTCTTTCTATTGTTTTTAGCCACGTAAACAAATATTTTTCAGTTTATTTTAGTCTAGTTGTGTATTTCAGGATTGATTTGTAGGCTACTTGACTAGTTATGTAATTGTTAGTCTAAATATTTTTTCAATTTGTAAGCATCAGGACAGTACAGGCCTTGTGTGCAGTAACATGGTTTTCATGCCTAAGATTCTTTGAGAATATTTTTAAATTCTTAATTTTTTAAGAATTCCTGTTAAGAAAACTTACAGTTTTTGAGATGGTTCAAGAATTCTTATCAAAATGTGAAAAAATCTTGCAAAATTCTTCACAAATCCTGAGAATTCTTCTAATTTTATTATGGGCAAGGCTCATACTGTGTATCAAGTTTTCATTCTTAATCTTTTAAATATGAAGTATCAATTATATTTGTAGATTGTACCAGGAGAAACAGCATTAGCATTTTACACTGCAAAGAATCCAACAGATGTCCCAATAACTGGAGTATCAACCTACAATGTTATCCCTTTTGAAGCTGGCCAATACTTCAACAAAATACAGGTAACTACAGTACTTTTTGTCACATTAGTTATTAAATATGACGAAAAAGCCTTCAAAATAATGTTTTTGACACTGAATTGCGTATAGTTTGAAAAATACAGTAGTTACATTGGAAAAAGAATTTAGGAAGAAACCTCCAAGCTTCTAATGCCATACTGTATGTTTCAGGGGTGCAGTGAACAAAAGTAAATATTTTTCAAGTTTGATATCTCTTCTAAAGAGCAATTATAAACAGACCAAAATAAGGGTTGAGAACTCTTTCTGAAATTTATTCTGTTGAACCCAATCAGTGCAGTGATCTTCTCAGAACTAACAGCTACTCATTCATTTTTTGCAATTTGAATTCTTAATGACAACCATGTCAAAAACGTTTTTATTTGTGTCACATGGTAGTTCATATTTTTATTTCAGTGTTTCTGTTTTGAAGAACAAAGATTGAATCCTGGAGAAGAGGTAGCTGATTTATATGATTTGAAAATAGTGCAGAAATTGTAAACAGCACTTACAGTAGTACATATCTTCTGTAAAAATCTGCCATCTTCATTTTGTCTCAAAAGATTTTCAAATTTTGTGTCAAGGCAGTTAAAATTACTGTTAATGTTTTTGTCAGAAGAATCTATCATACTGTTAAGAAGTCGTTTCCAGGCATCTGCATCGTGAGAGATTTTGTGTATGAATCTTTGATACTTAATAAAGTCAAGCTGGATGGAATGTTATTGATACAATATAAAGATGTGAATTTTATAAAGCAGAATAGGTCATTCGTACTGCTCTGCCAGTTTTAAATCACAGAACAGTTCTTTGTAAAAATTATTCTCTTTTCAGGTTGACATGCCAGTATTTTTCTACATTGATCCAGAATTTGTCCTTGACCCAAGTTTACGGAAAGTCACAGAGATAACTCTGTCCTACACATTCTTTGAAGCAAAAGATGGCAGCTGGCCTGATCTTGGGGTGCAACCAAGCTATGCTGTAGGTGGACATGGCACAACCTAACAACGCAAAACCTGACATATTCATTTATAAATAGAATTTGTAACATTTAGACCTACAAGGTAGAAAATTAAAGCATTTAAAAAGCTTCAAGGAGTGGTTGAATGTAAAATACTTTAAAACGGAGGATACTAGTATTTATGCAAAAGGTAGACAAGTTCAGCTAACATTTTTGATACCCATACCAGATTACAAGATTTTCCTCCAGAGGAATCTTTCTTTTCATACAAGATAAGAACTTTTCACCATGAAAAGTATGATAGTTAATCAACTGATCATCAGTTAAAGGGGTGATTTCTCAATTGTATGGTCATTTGTCCTGAAGTTAGTATACAGTAAAGTACAGTATGTCAGCTGAATCTGTCCATTACGGTGAGCATGTCAAACATAGGTATCACATTTCCCATACTTTGTAGCATATAATGGTTGGCCTCACTGAAATGAGTTTTATTGAATTACAAAGAGGCAATAAGACTTCAATTTTGCACCAAGAACAATTTGCATTATCAAGCATTTTTTATTTGCTAGAAGAATAGAGTAGAACATTTGATAACCTGCATCAAAATTTAGCAATGTTGAGAAATGCGGACCTAAACAATGATCTATCATATGAATAGGTCCTAAAGAACACAGGTCAGAGTAAGAATAATTTCTCATTGAGCTTTGCTGCTCCATATTAGAACTAATGTCATTCAAAAAGCTATGCTAAAAACTGTGCAATTAACATATTGATATATTATATAGTACATAATTTGCAACATTGTGACATTAAAAACTGCGGACATAGGACATAGCAGAATTTGCTGAGTAACATTTTTAAAAAAGGTGACAACTTTTTCTGCTAATCAAAAGCAAAAATATTTGTCAAGCAGATGTTTGCAGTGTGACCAGAAAAAGCAATAAAAGCTCTATTTAGCCCCCTCTATATTGACCCCCCTCTCTAATGAGCCCATATCTCTTTTAAGCCAATATTTTAAATATCTCCCCCACCCCACTAGATTAAATGCAAGAAGTTATCAGCAAAGATTTTTCATATATTTAGCAGAAACTAGTTTGGAAGTTAATTTTTATGTAGTTTGGGAAGTAAAATGCACAATTGAATTGATGTTTGACACACAAATTTTTGTGTCAATTCCACAAAACTATGCAGTAAAGGACCTAAAACCGTCTCATTTGACTTTGTCATAGGCGTAGGAGACAGGGGGCCCCCAACGTCAGAAAAATTTGCAAAAATCAGCCATAATCGGGCAGAAATCCGCCTCAAGTCGGGCAAACTTTTCTCAAACAATGGACTTTTTATCGGGCAGCCCCCCCAAATTTTATCTCCCCCTACGCCGATGGACTTTGTGAATAAGCCCCTTATCCAATAAGGCCCCGCTGTAGGTCTTCTAGGGTCTCTAAAGTTAAATAAGGCCACCAGTGGCTAAATAGAGCTTTTATGGAGGACATAAACATCGTTTCTTGGCAAATGAATCCAATCGTTTGGCAAAGAGATGCTTTTACCTTTGCCCAAGGCTCAAAGCGCGACAAGGGAACAGTGTGAAACTGTGAGTTTCTTTAATGTCTTGATGGTGAAGTTTGCTGTGGTCTTAGATCTTCAAATGAATGAGTTATCTTATCTCGACTCTGTAGTTCTTCTTGTAGTATCAATGCTCTTGACTGCATTAATGATGTTTGTTCTTGTAAGGCTGATATTGTGTCTTCTAGTTCCTGAAATGCAAACAAATTCATTTGATTACAAAGCGTTATCTCCTGCAGAAGACCTACTAGTATAACATAGCTTCCAAATCTTTTTAAATGTTGGTATGAAATTCTATGACCTACCGGGTGTCTCAAAAAAGTACCCTCTTTTGGCTAAACAAAGGAACAAAACGATAACATTTCAGGATACTTTTACTTCATAACAACATTTGTTGATCTTCAACTTAAATGCACACACCCTGCATTTTAAAATCGTCCACCAAACCAGAGGTTTTGAGAAAAGGCCTAAGCATGATTTGACACCAATGGTATTTTGCAAGACAATTCTCAACTTTGACCTTTACTTTTTACTGTTGAAAAGAATTATACTTTGAATCGCTTCAATTGTTCTTGAAATGACTTTTCCTTTGAGAGATTGGTCCTTGCATTGCATTCAATCCCAAGTATTTTGTATCAAAGATGAGGAATAGGAGCACATGCACGCTTATTTTGGATGTGGCACAAATTTATCATTCTTACCACCTTTCCATTATATTTGAATAATCAGGGTCATGTCCATGCGTCTTTTATTCTTTTCAAAAGCAAAAGACTAAATCAAAGTTTAAAGGTGCTTTGGAAAATGTCCACGACACAGATCATGGCTAGGCCCTTTATCAAAACCTCTGGTTTTGGGTGCACTGTAAATTTTGACTTTGCGAACTTGTATGACACAATATGGCTAGGCCCTTTATCAAAACCTCTGGTTTTGGGTGCACTGTAGTAAATTTTGACTTTGCGAACTTGTATCTCCGGTGTTTGGAGTACGATTTGTAAATGCAAGGTATGTGCATATTAGTTGAAGATTGATGAATTTAGCTGTGAACTCGGAGAGTAAGCTGCAAGCTTCTGATTTGCTTTTGCAAATCATAATCAAGTATCGCAAAGAAGGTACATCGGGAAGGTCTTTCAAAAGGTCTTTGAAATCTTTCGTCGAAAGTTTTTGTCCGAAACTTTCCGTCAGANCTTTGCGAACTTTTATGACACAATATGGCTAGGCCCTTTATCAAAACCTCTGGTTTTGGGTGCACTGTAGTAAATTTTGACTTTGCGAACTTGTATCTCCGGTGTTTGGAGTACGATTTGTAAATGCAAGGTATGTGCATATTAGTTGAAGATTGATGAATTTAGCTGTGAACTCGGAGAGTAAGCTGCAAGCTTCTGATTTGCTTTTGCAAATCATAATCAAGTATCGCAAAGAAGGTACATCGGGAAGGTCTTTCAAAAGGTGTTTGAAATCTTTCGTCGAAAGTTTTTGTCCGAAACTTTCCGTCAGAAACATTTGCATGTTGATGGAATATATAAGCAGAAGAACATACCGCCCTTGCTGAATTTGGAAGTAATCCTCGTACTCTTTCTTCGCAATCCAGTTTGAGTCTGGTTATCTGAAACAAAATTGTGGTGGATGTGGATAAGATCCTTGAAGTTCCTTTTAAGTTACAAGTACGTATCGTATCGTAGTGGATAAAAGTCTATGAACAGGCCCTTCGAGGTGGTCATTGTTCGTCATTGTCTACCACTGGGTATCATCAACGAGGTATCATCCTTGTAGCGTTGTAAAGTAATCCATATGTCGTGCCCGGTGGGTGCAATGTTGATGAAAACATGACACCATGCTCATCCATGATTTCGCTGAGAAAGGGGCATATTTGAAGCAGAATCCTAGGACCTAGAATCTCAGAAAAAGGGGCATTTTTCTTCAGAAATATCCCAAACCCAAAAACAGTTAAATGCTGCTCGGGACCCTAGAATAAAAGTCAATTTCACCTGGCCCAAGTTTGATACCCTAAGTTTCATGGGATTCTACTGTTTTCCAACAAAGAGATATCAGCAAAGTGAATCATGATAAAATGCAAAAATCCACTGTACAGATTTCTTTAGGGCTCAGTGATACTCCTTTAAAGGGGGGTTACCTAGAAACTCAGAGAATCCTATGAAATGGTATGGACGAGCGTGGTGTACCTTTTACTATCGAATTGCACTCACCGGGATGTCGTGTCTTGCAAAAATCTTAATAAATTGAACGCATAAAAACAGGGCTTAATTGCACCAACATAGTATCATCGTTAATGAAACTGGAACGTTTGGTCGATTGCCGAGGTTTAGAGATTTCTTCATGGCTGGGTGGCAACTTAGAGTTTTCCCCCTTTTATTTATACACTTTCATTCAGTTATTCAGAAACAACTTTGACAAAATATTGATACCACAGAAATTTAAAACGAGAGAAAGCCTCATATAAATGACTGCAGTCAGACTACTTTGATTCCAGGCACACCCTTTCAAACCATGTGCTCGCAGGCACAGAATATTTTTAAAGAGGCCAGGAGAAAGCCACCATAGGATCAATGTCAACCCTGAGTTCGTCGATAGAACAGATAAAGACATTCTGGGTTGGGTCTTCAAACATTGATGCACCAATGAGCTGTTTTAAGAAGGACGGTCCAATGCTTTTATCTCAATGCAGCTATCTTAGTGTTTACTAGACTCATTCCAAACGTCTCTTGTTTCGCTCCCCGAACTGATTTGTCTCTAGAGAACTGAAGCGATAACAACAACAATACCAACAATAACGAGCGAAAGTTAGAGGGACTTATGTAATGAGTCTAATGTTTTCTTCCATCGAGATTTCCTCGTACGTTTGAGCTGCATCCACACTCGAAACGAATTTGTGATGCAATCCAACTTTGCCGCACTTCACTGTCATCTGGAAGGCGTCGAGAGCGACGCTGCAAGTTAGCCTGATAACCAGCCCATTATTCTAATTTCTTTTTAGAATAATGGGCTGGTTATCAGGCTACGCTGCAAGTGTGAATTCAGCTTTAGGGCTTGGGAGATCTGTGATGATATTACATGAAGTAGTGGGTTGTGTGCTTTTACATGAAGTAAGATACACGTGTGGGAGTCGTGAAAGTTGGTTGACAGCAAGAATAATGGTCTTCTTTCCTGTCTCTTAATCTCCAACCAAATAGATATTATTACAAGATCATGATACTTTCTTTCCAAAAATATCTACTATCCAAGTAGTAAACGGAGAGACCTCCAGTAAACGTTTCCTCCAGTAAACGAGGGAACACCTTATCTTGCTGCAAGTGGTAAATAAACATCACTAGGCATCCAATATCTTTCCCATATTGACACTCGTACGTTTATCATCGTTATTATCACCATTATAATTACCATGACTTTCTTCGTAACTGTTGAAAACTAGACCAAAATAAACTATAAAGGTGCTCTTACACTTTCTTGAGAATGAATTTCCAATTTTTGATATTTTCTTTCAATTTGCTTCAACCGTGTACGATGTAGTTCCAATTCTTGATTCATCGACTGCGAGAAGAATATCGAAAATGTTTTCAAAAGATTTGTGTATGAGTATTTCAAGTACTAATCTCATTTACAAGAAGACGTCTTTCACCAAGAAGAAGGGAAAAAATTAAACTAGTTCTACATTCTGCTTCTCTTCCTCAGAGCTTGTTTTCGACAAATCGGATTTCAAATTCTCACTACTTCAGTACACGCATAAGTTTTGTAGGAAACCCTTCATAGAAACTCAACTCTCAGATCGCTGAAAAGATCAAGAAACTCCAGTAATGGCGAAATCTTTTAATTAGCTATCTTAATCAAAAGGAAATCCTGAGCATATGTTCACTTTAAGTTCAGTTGTTTCCCGTATCACATTAATCGAGACGAGAAATACTTGAGTAATATTTAAACATTGTGAAAGCTTAAAAAACTCCCAAAAAATTTCACTCGGTTGACGTGGAATTGGCTTTTCTTAATAAACAATATACCTTTTAGCCATTCTAAAAAGAGACTGGATCGAGTGTTATTTTCACAAATCTTTATATGCGAGGTTCGATCGAGTGGTGTTAGAGCTCTTATCACTATTGTGCACATTAGAAAATTCTACAAAATGTAGCAAAATATCGTTCGATGCTGATTCGTTTCAGAATAGCTAAAAGGTCTATTGAAATTATACTTCATGTTGCAAAAAATATTCAGAGGGATTTATAGCAGGGTGAAACAGAGTTCAGAAAATGCTCAGCCTTCCTTCAGATAAATATAGGTTTTCAATAGAACCTTCCTCACTTTTGAAAAGATAATAGGCGGGTTTAAGGTGTGGCATAAGTTATCCTTTCGTAAGAGACCTCCTCCAAGGTTAGTAACCGTGTGACCGTACTATAATCTCGACTCTGGGATGGGAAAAATACCACAATGTCAGTTTCTTGGGACTATTGCAAGCCCGATGAGGGGGGTACTTCACATGTTTTAGGTACGGGGACGTGCCATCGGGAAGGGTATCGATTTTCGCGATATTTGTATGAGGAACGGTATCAATTTTCGCGATGTTGGTATTTGTATAAGTTTGGATATACATTTTCGGAAAATTGGTATAAGGTCGGGTATACTTTTTCGCAAAGATGGTATAAAGTCGGTTATNGGTATACTTTTTCGCAAAATTGGTAAAAAGTCGGGTATACTTTTTCGCAAAAATTGGGAAAAGGAACGGGTATGTTTTTGAAGCTTCGATGGCACGTCCCCGACCAAAGCCTGGTCAAGTACCCCCCCCCCCCGGGATTGCAAGTCCCTCCTTTATTTTGAAGCAATAAGTTTTTGGTGAATGAAAATCAAACTGAGAAAGAAAATACTTACCGCGACCACAGTACTATGACGTTGTTGCAGTTCTTGATGTTCTTTTTCGTATTTTTCTGTTATTTCAAGTAATTTCATTTGTGAATGGCTTTGCTCTCTGAAAGAAAATTGCAAATGCTGAGTCACAGGGCGCTATGACAGGGCTTTATCAAGGTGCTATAGGCCAAATATCACAGGAAGAAAAAGTCACAGTCAATCTACAACACCAACCTAAATGAGTAAGTCAAAGCTTATTCCAAAGACTCTAAACTCTCTTTCTTTCTTCAAATTTCTACCTTGCATCCAAAGGCAATTGAGGACGCTGAGAAGCTAAGCTTATCGAAGCAGCGTCCTGGTCCTTCCTCTCGATGTGACCACACCTCGTGATTCCTTTAGCCTGGAATTACAGAGAGTTGGCGACTCTCTTCACTCTACGTAGCAGGTTCGACAGGGGGAGGAATCGAACAACCGACCTTCAGATTGGTAGTCAAGAATGCTATAGGTATACCACTGAGACCCTGTACTCTCATGATCCTTTGCCGTTTCACAGGAACTTTCATACTGTAAGAAAATCATTTTGGCTGTTGGGATGCTGCATTGTCTTCGCGTTATTCGAATGATAGTTGTTGTGCCATTGCTTTGAAACGACGGA
This sequence comes from Aurelia aurita complex sp. Pacific, assembly GCA_004194395.1. Classification (NCBI taxonomy): domain Eukaryota; kingdom Metazoa; phylum Cnidaria; class Scyphozoa; order Semaeostomeae; family Ulmaridae; genus Aurelia; species Aurelia aurita complex sp. Pacific. Next base: position 69,979 of record REGL01000991.1, read on the forward strand.
ACGGTCCTGAAAACGATTTAGGATTAGGAAGGCTTTGTTCCTTATGGCCGTTTATGTTTCCAACATCGAATGAGTTAGAAAAAACACACGGCGCTGGAAACGTCGCTGTCCCCTGAATATCACAGCAATAACATTTGTTATTACCTTGCTGAATAGCTTGTACGTTGAATTTATTTTAGGAATTTTCCTGGCTGAAATCGACCACTTTCTTTCTAAAATATGAGAGAAGTTCTCGAGAAGGACCCTTGATTAACCTTAAAAAAAAGTGCCTCAAAATCGTGATCAAATTCTCCAAAGATTCTGCCATACAGCAATGACTTACCTTGACAATTTCTCATTTGCGTCACTAATTTGACTTTGAAGTGTTGCTATCATCTGTAAAGAAATATTCATTTTCAAGGAAAGAATTCAAGAAGTGGTGCAGGGATAAGATGAGAGACATGTAACCCTTTCATTCCATTTGTATATCGTCTCTAAAATTTTGTTTGTTGAAGCCGCTCCCTGGCTGAACCTCATAAGACATGCGGCCAATCGGTTCCTTCCATACTATATATAGCTAACTTAACATTTGGTGCACAAATAAACCAACACTAGGCATTTCTTTCACCGTGAAAAAACTTTGTCTTAAAGTTGAATAACATAACTGTTCATAGCTGTACAGTACATAACAGTTCATAATAAAAGGGGTTATGCTCAAACGCCGAAGGGAGCAAACTTCAATTTACGTACTGATGGATTTCCCTCGAAAATCGGTACAAGATTAAAACACGGGGAAATGTTGAAAGTTTGTCCCCTAAAGTGCAAACTAGCCAAGAACGCAGGCATGCACTGAGCTTGGTCTCAAACAGGGAGCTATACACTTGTTGTAAAGCTCCCTGGTCTCAAATATCGGCAGCCTTTCAAATTTCTAAGAATTCAAAGTAGATTCCCACGTTCGACTGAATTGATGATGTTCAATTCACTTTGTCGAATTCCTGCATTTGGAGGCATAACGGAAAACTGCTTAAAATGAAACGCTCGAATATCGAATCAGTAGAACGCAATTTGTTTATCGAGTCAGCTCGTAACTGAAACACAGGAAGCACAGTGTAGGTTGGAGAAACTGTTTCATTTTCTACATAGACTCTGCCGATACGGAATCGAAATAAAGGGACAAAAATCAAGGGACAAAAGGACTCATCACAAGACAAAAATGCCTAAAGATAAACAAAGGACAAAGAAGGATCAAGAGCTATGTTCTAAGTTGAAGAAAGAGTTAGAAATGAAGCAAGCTTTGTTGACAAACACTGAACATGATAAATCTATGTTGAAAAGGTAATGTGGTCAACTGTGTAGGGTAGAGTGCAGTTTAGCGGGCGGCATTCGAATGTTGTGTTGTTGTTTGTCATACGGTAAAGGTTAGGGTTAGTTTCAGAAAAGCTTTTTCGGCGTAATTTAGCGTTAGTTTGGGTAAGTTAAGGCTAGTTAGAGTTAGTAAGGGTAAGTTAGGGTAAGGGTTAAGTAGGCTACATTTTAGGGCTAGGATTATTGCATTGTTATTGAATTGCGTTGTTGTTAGACTGAACACCTATTTGCGTTCTAAACCCTAAAATTACTGATAATTTGGCTGGTTTGCACTTTAGCGGACACACTTTTAACATTTCTTCGTGTGTGAATTTTGTACTGTTTTTTGGATGGAAAATGCATCAGTACTAAGATTAAAGTATACCCATTGAAACAGCGGGGGCTTGGGGCCGGCAGCCCCCAAAAATTTTCGGGGAAACGAATTCATTGATTGCTGGTTCCTGCTGCAGTTTTAGGCCATAGTTAAGTCATGTTGATGTTCTCCAGTAATTGCGAATGAGTGGAATTACGTTCGAATCTTGCATTATCCAATCAGATGATAGGATTTACATCACTATTGTTTAGAAAGCCAATGTGCAGTTAGTTCTAACAATACAATTCAATTCAACCTCTGTTTTCCTTGGAAACTGTGCCCGCCAAAGTGCATTCGTCCCGATAATTTATTATCTTTCTCGTTAGAAANGTTCCTGCTGCAGTTTTAGGCCATAGTTAAGTCATGTTGATGTTCTCCAGTAATTGCGAATGAGTGGAATTACGTTCGAATCTTGCATTATCCAATCAGATGATAGGATTTACATCACTATTGTTTAGAAAGCCAATGTGCAGTTAGTTCTAACAATACAATTCAATTCAACCTCTGTTTTCCTTGGAAACTGTGCCCGCCAAAGTGCATTCGTCCCGATAATTTATTATCTTTCTCGTTAGAAAACGCAAAATTAGGTTGTCATCCAACTGATTTGAAGTTAGGCGAGGACATCAAAATAGCACTAAAATAGCCTGAATCTGCAATAGAAACAGGTAGTTGATTTCTCCTTTTGGTCGAAATTTTGAACGTGTGAAAAGGTGGGTCCATTAACAGTGCAACCTAACTTTCCCCAGAAGGTGAAGTTGAAGTTGCGTTTTCTAGCGCCAAGCGCTGGGATCGAAGAAGCAGAGAAGACCTAATCGAGTCCACGACCCCTTGTCATGGCGCTCAAGTGATGGGGCTCTACCAGGTATCGAACCCTGTCCACCTGACTGCTCTGGCTGCAAAGTCAGAGGATTATATCACTGCTCCATAACACCTAGATAAGGCCTAGTTTGCATTTTCCATTGTTGAGGATACCGAGGGCTGCCCCTTTTGTCTGAGCCTTTTGTTATGCTGGTAAAATTCAAAGCAGATCAACAGCTGGGAAACCTATTACCATGCGCGAGAATCTCATTGTTTCTTTGCGAATTCTCGTTTGGATTGTGGCCGGATTATCCGCCCACATTCTTTCCACAAAACAAAGCATGCTTTCTGCGCATGATCACAGGTTCCTTTTTGGGGGATAACCGTTGCTTTGAACTTTGACGATTCGTATCCCCAATAAACACATGATTGTTTAACGGAGTTTGGTAGCATTTATCTAGCACTATTATGTGAAGTATATGAAGCAATGTCATCTATTTGACAACTCATCTATCTTTCAGGAGGGTCGACGAGCTTGAAAAGAAGCAGAAATCTTTAAAGGAAGACTTCGAAGCAAATGTGAGTACCATATCTCAGCTTTACGGAAGTTCATTTAATACTATGATTAGTACAGCAGCATCAATGAGAACGTGCTAACAAAATAATTCGAGGGCGAAAACGTAAAATCTGGCAAAAACGTGGCACAGCATAGGTTTCAAATCTTTCAAAAGGTTGGTGTAAAATTTAATGACCTATTTCTTTGAACTGAATAACTTCAAAGAAACTTTAGCATTTTAGCTATAATTCTACCGTTGGACTTTCTGAAATCTTCAATATTTTCAGATTTGGAGTGTTTTTCTTCTTTTTCAAGAATTCAAGAAAAATTTTCAGAAAAACTAAAACCATCGTAATTTCTAAACTGTTTGATGTAACATGATGTAATTTCGAAGAANTCACATCCTCAAATGAGTTAGAATATAAAATGCGCAGTAATTTCGAAAATATTCAAAATTTCTGAAAAGTCTAATGGCATAATTATAGGTAAATAGCTGTCGTAGAATTTTACACCCACCTTTTTCAGATTTAAGGATTTGGAACCTATGTTGGATGGCACACTAACATTGCGTTGATATGTTGAGGCCTATCAGATGAATGAGGACTAATATTTGACTTTTGAATTTTACACAATCATCAAATTAATGGCCACAACTAAAAACTGAATCAATGCATTTTTTCTTCGAAACAAGAACCCATGAAAAATCAGGGTGAAAAGGTTTCTTACATAAAGGAGTATATACTAAAGATAACTTTTTACTGTAGTGTGATGACGACACTCTGATGACGACACAAGTCAGAAAGGCCTCAGTTAGCTAAATATTCTCGTTTTTTTGCATCCGAATCTTTTTACAATATTAAAGATTACAGGCTGTAGATTTTTATTCGAGGAAGGTTCTTATATGAGAGTTTCTACTGTGCAGTAAAAAACCGCGTATAAGAACCTACAATTTGGCAAATCAGCCTGGGGTTCTTAAACAATTAATACAATGGATTGGTTCTTATAAAACAATTGAAAACTTGACAATTTCAGCCTGTAGGTTCTTAATCCATTAGGTTCTTATACGCGGACTTTTATTGTAAATCACCATACTAACTTTTGCCAGATTTTCTCCCGATTATCTAATGTCCACAATCGGGTCTTACGAAACACCAAATGCGACCTAGCTATACTTCAAACGAGAACAGCTTATGGTTAAGAGTCATTTGCTTTCCACGCGCGGAGCTGATACATCGAGCAAGCTCCATTCTGGTATCAAATTAGCCCCTTCCATCCAATCATTTAAAGCCAAGCTCAAAAGCTCGTAATTGATTAGATTCAAGGAAAGCTGGTTTTACATTTTTCTTTTCTTTTCTATTTAAGTTTCTGATGAATATATATATTGTATATTTATAGGTTTAGCTAAATATTGTAACAGGTCATTTCTATTTTTAGTTGCAGGGTACATTGTAAAACAGTTACTTAAACTGAATTGTAACCCTGGGTAAAGAATTTTGAAATAGAAATAAATGAAATAAAAATACAGAAGAATAACAAATTGCAATTTTAGCTACAGATTATGTCATAACTCTTCAAAATCGGTCAAGCGTACGACTTATTGCGGCCTGTAAAAAAAATGGATAGTTTCCTGGCGCATCTGATAATGATTCGGTTCACATAGACATTAAAGAGAGGACAAAGACCAGCAGCCTTTGCCATCGTTTGTCTTTTGTTTTTGTGAATTTCGTGCAGATAGTTATTCTGGAAGCTGTGCAGAGCAAGTCACTGACTTCACCCAAAGCATGCTGGTCTTTGTACTCCCTTGAATTATCATTAATCAATAGACGATTACGCTAAAGATGGCGGCAAGGAACTTCACCAAGATGCATTGCGTTCTTTATTCGAATTCCTTTGGAATCGTTAATGATTCGTAATTAGAACACAATGCATCTTGGTAAAAAGTTCCTCGACGCCATCTTTAGCGTAATCGTCTATTATCTAACAATCATTGCAGATAGAGGCTCTTCAGTGTGAAAATGATGCAATACTCACAGTGGTAGAAGAGCAGAAGAAAGAAATTGACGAACTACAATTAAGTGAACCGGCAAAAGTAAAGAAGCTACAACAGAGCATCAAACACCTACTGGAGAGCGAAAAGAACAACGAATCTGAAATTCAAAAATTGAAGACAGAAAAAAGAAATCTGGAGAGACAAAACGAAGAAAAAGACAACAACAGACGAAAATCTGCGGAATTTAGGAGCAAACAAATACAAAATAATTTAGAGAAAAGATATAATGATTTGTACAAGGAAAAATCAAAGCTGCAGACGACAGTTGACAAATTTACTGCCATCAATCGAGAGAAAGAAAAATCGATTGACGTCCTGAAAGAAGAAAATTCCAAACTTGCAGCGAAAGATGACGTAATACGGAATCTGAAAATGAAGCTGCAGGAGAATGAGGCCAACCTCGCAAAAGTGATTGAAGATGTTAGTGCCAAGAATACTAATAAAGAAGTCGCTAATAAAGAAGTTGCGAACAAAGAAGTTGATGCTAATAGCGGGATGAGCCGGTCAGGAAGTACAGGGAAATCGAAAGCGAGGCAAGACAAACGGATAAAAGATTTAGAACAGCAGGTTGCTATTTTGAAAAATGAAGGGCGGTCTGTGACAAGCAAGGTCAAAGAGCTGGAAGCGAAGGTAGCAACAGCTGGGGAATCTGCGAAGAGCAGGGACACTGTTATTCATGATTTGCAGACAGTGAATCAAAGATTCGAAAAGCAAATTGATGAATTGCTTGATGAGTGCAAAGAGATCATTTCGTTGTATCAAGATCTTTGCGGAGTGGCTAATGATCAAACAAAAACAACGAACAGATTGTCTGTCGTTGTTGGAGAACTTGTCAGCGTCTACAATGACAGGTTTGGCGAAAATATCGGTGGAGAGAAAGAGAAGAAAGTCAAGTCAAGAACTTTTTTCCAACGACTATTCAGAAAGCGTAATTAAACTTTAATGGCATTGAAACGAGGGCATCATTGTGGTGCGACGCAGTAAATAACTTCAAACCTGGACAATTTAATGTGGATAAAACTTTAGATATGACTGGGTAGATATGAAATAACAATAAAATCAAAAGAGAACTGAATTCATTTTTACTCATCAACTCTTTCTCATTAAAAGCATGCACGTTACTATCTCCAGATTCTTGTCACACACCATTTTTGCACAAATTCTTGGTAGTGAAGTTCAGCCTACATAACTTTGTCTTTTAAAGGGTCTGTTTCATCCAGCATTCCTTGCACGTCTCTTGGTTTTCCTTTGTTGTCGCCATTTTCATGGGCCATGAAAATGGCGGCAACAAAGGCCAACCAAGAGCTGGCACGTGCAAGGCATGCTGGATGAAACAGGCCCTTTAAAGAAAGATAAATGCTGGTAATTTCACTTAATGTAGCAATTTCTAAGAAATAGTGTATGGCAGAAAAACAACTAAATTTCTGTGATGCATAGCATTTGTTACCAGACTTTTGCAACAGTTTTGAAACCAAACGGTCTCATTTGAGACAATAACAGCACTTAACATGAATTTCCATACCTGTTGACTTCTATCAGCACTTGAAGTGTATTCGGATTCGATTGCCTTTAATTTTGAGTTTGTCTGAAAGAAAGAAAAGGTACCGTATTCAGTCAAATTCCTCCCGGTACATGGAAATATTTTTAACTCATCTGGTAAATGCCTTCTGTTTCTAAATTTTAGCAAGATGATTGCTTGTAAGCATAGGTTTCAAATCTTTAAAAAGGCTGGTGTAAAATTGAGTGACCTATTTCTTTGAACTGAATGACTTCAAAGAAACTTTAGTTAATTCTCTATAATTCTACCGTTGGAATTTTCTGAAATGTTCAATATATTCAGAATTAGAGTGTTTTCCTTCTTTTTCAAGAATTCAAGAAAAATTAAAAAAAAAACTCAAAACCATCATAATTTCTAAACAGTTTGACGTAACATGAAATAATTTCGAGGGAAACCATGGTTCATAAATGCCTACAATATGGTATCAAGCAAAAGTCTGTCACTCATCTGGTTTATGACTTAAAACTTTGATGACGTCACATCCTCAAATGAGTTGAAATGTAAGAAACGCCGTAATTTCCAAAAATATTCAAAGTTTCTGAAAAGTCCAACGGTAGATTTATAGATAAGTATCTAAAGTTTCCTTCAAGCAATTCAATCAGAAGAAATAGGTCATTTAATTTTACACCCACCTTTTTACACCGAGATAAAGATTTTGAACCTATGCTTTGCTTGAACAATGAAAATGAGAGGTTCTTTCACTGGGATGCATTGCTTTCTTTAATCGAATTCCTATACAATGGTCAATGATTCGTAATTCGAATGCAATGCATCTTGGTAAAAAGTTCCTCGCCGCCATCTTTCGCCTATTAAAGGTAATGGGTCCATGTAACTACAGCTGCGTATAAACTCTTGTCAAAATTTGCTGACGCGATGCTGACGAAGAGCCTCGATGAGCGCACTGTGATTGGTAGAAGTTAACTGATCACATGCAAAACTAGAATTTAAATTTCACAACGAGGCTGCCTGCTGTGAGACTTCGGGTTCAGCTCTGGATTCGCAACCGCAAGTAAGTCATCAATCTGCTTATATTAGAGCTGGCTATCTTTTTGCAACTATGGTTAAATGATCACATGAAATATCACGTGAAAATAGCAAAGTCGCTGTACTTACATAGACACATTATCTTTAATATCAGTTCGAGGCGGATGAGGCAAATCCCAGCACAGCAAGAAATCTACACCATGCCTATTTTGATGCAAATATGCAAACACACGTATAAAACTATTTCATGCGTTGCTCAGAGCAATGCACGCTTTTGGGATTTAGCTCCACATCATATCGAAGCGAATTATGCATTTTAAAAGAAGTAAACTCATCGTGAAATAGCTTTAGCTATCAGCTATTAGCTATAATCATTAGCTTTTTTAAACCTACCTTGTGCAGCATGGTCTCCATGGCTGAAGAATGTTCTTTCTGTAAACTTAGCCTCTGTTGCTCCAACTGTGATCGATACTTTGCATGCTGTAAAGATGAAAATTACAAATATAATAGAATGAATTTCTAACGATTAAAAATCAAAATATGTAATGAAACTAATAAATGAACTTATATACCGTACAACATATGTAACCAATGTAAATAATGTTGCGTTGTTGAAGTACAACAACAGCAACAAAGCAGTAGCACGGAACAGAATAGCCTTTGGTTTCATAGCGGCAAGCAGCAGGATGTGTCGATAAATGGAAATCATATCTAAATAAACAAGGGCAGATTTTTTAATGCAATAGCACGAGTTGCTTTTGTTGACACCTCAATTCAAAGCGATTAGCGATCACAGCCAAAGGAAATTCTATCAACCAGTAATTCAAAACAAACAAAGCCGCAAAATTTTCTCTGAAACCCAGGAAGCTAGCTAGCTCGCTGTGCATTCCAGAAATTATCTTTAAGGGCAAACATGAGCATAGATCGCATAGATCGAAAGAAGAAGGATATATCTACACATCTGCCGCGGGCATTTTATTTCTTTGGTTCAAAAACCGTTTAGGAGGCGATTCAATTCTCTTATTTTTTTGGGTGCTATTAAAACATCTACTGCTCAGCTTTTGGACTCAAGAAATAAAATGCCCGCGGCAGATGTGTAGATATATCTATCTTCTTTCGATCTATGCTCATATTTGCCTTTAAAAATAATTTCTGGAATGCACAGCGAGCGAGCTAGCTACCTGGGTTTCAGAGAAACTTTTGCCTCGTTGTTTGTTTTGAATTGCTGGTTGAGAGAATTTCCTTTGTCTACAATCGCTAATCGCTTTGAATTGAGGTGTTAACAAAAGAAACTCATGCTATTGTATTACAAAATCTGCCCTTGTTGCATGAAGGTGAATATCATAGTTCTTGCCTGCCAATCATGCAAAAGAGGACGAAAATTATCCTGTATTTTTATAAGTTTACTTTATGTAACAAGGCATTTCTCCGAAATTTTGATACCCTATCTTCAAAGTTTTCCCCGATAAGCATCTTGATGTCGCATTCCCTTCTCAGTAAAATGGTGAATTTTTCACAAATGGGGCGTTTTCCAACGATATGAGAGGCATGGTATCAAAACGTTTCGCTCGCTTAGAGATTTGGTACCATCCCCCAAAGGTATGATTTTTGTTCCGACGGCAGTGTAGAAGAATCATCATTATTTGATTTCATAGCATTTTCTAAAGAATGAACCAGCTTTGAAAAGCCTTGGCGCGTTGTTTAGACAACAATCTCTGTTTTCTAGGGGACGCCAAAACAGGCTGCGCCCTCTAGCCAATTTGGAGCCACCACGCCTCTTGATCAGGATGTAGAATAGACCTTTTTACTTCTTAAAAAAGAGGTTTGGATCGAGCGTCCAAATCTGGTAAAGTTTGGCAAGGAAAACGAAAGAACGACCCCCGTCTAGCTAGCTGTGGTATGGAGTTGCTTCGGATCTCAAAACTCTTCAGAGAGTTTGTTATCGAATACTTTGTGCAAAGTGAGTTAGCCATGGTTTAGTTTACACACGGGCAAGTGTTGGTATTTTTGCTTTGTTTCTCGTTATTTTCATTCATTTTTAACTGACTTTTCTTTTATTTGAATAACGACGGTTGAAACGCAAACATCGATTTGCAAAGTCGCAAAATGAAACCCTTGTAANAATTTCCTTTGTCTGCAATCGCTAATCGCTTTGAATTGAGGTGTCAACAGAAGCAACTCATGCTATTGTATTACAAAATCTGCCCTTGTTATCTAAATATTAACCATCCACACCCCGACGCCTGGCTTCTTCTGCTTATTTTGATTCAGTGGTGTTAAATCCGTGGTGCGAAATATATTCTTGAGGACCTCAGATCATTTTATCACGGAGGAGATTCGAACCTTTGACTCTTGCTCGTTGCTAAATAAATGTTCAGCCTGCTTTGAGCAAACAAAGCAAAAGGGTGTCATCTACAAAAGGGCATTATCATCTACATATAAAAAAAGAGCAGCATCTACTCAGGAGTTCAAGATGGCACTTATGTAACTTACAATAGATTCCTCTTGACGCTTGAAATTCTGTTTTTCTTCATCTCTAAGCATTCCTAATTCTACTAGTTGTTGTTTTCGCAGTGAATTAGCTTGAATGACCTACGAAAGACATGAGAATAGAAATTTTACCGGATGCATTGTTAAAATCATTCACTTATAAGATGACGGACCCCGTAAGATCTCAATACGGGCTTTCAAAAACATCACAGCTTCAGTGCTTTTCTGTTTCTTATCGTTTTTGGGAGATTTCTTCGAAAATGACTTGTAATCAAATTTCTTGAGATCTTCGAAACAGGGGGTACTTTAGGGACACCTGGTATTGCCTTACCTCATCTCGAAGTTCTCGTATAGTCTGCTCATGCTCAGCAATTTTCTGAAATTAAGATACATGAGAGTGTAAGGTGTAAGAGACTTAGATGAAATTTCATCATTGCCAAGACCTTTTTAGTGGTAGAGAGGGATACAGCAAGTTCCCGCAAAGAAGAAACCCAAACATTTTCAATCAGGCTGTCCTGTTCGGTATGGTAGAAAGATCTTCACAAAAGGCAGGCAGATTTCTCTTATGTCCAATATCAAAACTTCATTCGATATGGATTGCTTCCCTCTGTCGAGTTGTAGTTTTCAAATTCTAATACCACACTGACGAATATGGTAAATTCAATAAATTAAGGATGTGTGCTAAAAATATCAAATATGAAATACTGAAGAACAATTTGAACATGTCGTATTTAATCGTAATTCCACCCACAGGTTTGGAAGGCCACTGCCCCCTGAATATCAAAGCAATAATATTGGAAACTGTCGTATTTTATTGCCAATATGTTAAATTAAGTTCACTAAAAATGATGACACTCACATGTATTCGTGTATTTTGTCCTCTTGGGAGAATGGAATCCCCCTGAATAGGCTATTCATACCAGTGGGAAGACTTGTTCATCCTCCTAAGAGGATAGCATGTGCTAACGCGTGCAGAATTCATTGCTGTAAGCATGGAGCATTGCGGACACCTTTATTTTGTACGAAATTTTTATTCTCCGCAGAGGTCACTCGCTTCGCTCGCACTTAAGGTAGTAGTATCGAATAAAATTTCCTACAAAATAAAGGTGTCTGCAATGCTCCATGCTGTAAGGCCCGAGTAAGGCAGAAATGTTGGAGAAATTTGTTCGTGATTTTGGGCACGTTTTGAAAGTTTCTTGAAGGGCTTTCTCGAGAAAATACCTCATAATTTCAGCCCGGGGAGGGGTGCATAACATATTTATGGTACGGGTATGTGCCGCCCATATGGGCGGGTTTTTGGGCCCAAAATTCTCTAAACAAGGGTCCTTTTTCGGCAGATTTTCCATAAACATGGGTGGGGTTTCGCTGAAATTCGCAAAAAATGGTTAAAATGTGCAGTTTTCCGCCAACATTCATCATAAAAGTGGGTATCAAAAGCAAGTTTCGGTAATTAGAAGAGGGTAGCTTTCTGGAAACCGGGCGGCAGACCCCCGTCCATCCTCAAGTCATTTACCCCCCCCCCCCCAGGAATTTCAGAACGGAATGGCCGACTTCAGTCAGGTCAATTTCAAAATGGATTTGAGCATTTCTACCATTAAACTATATATTTTTCGATATCATCGTCTTTATATCCAGGGAGCCGTGATCTTGCAAACGGGGATTCATTTTATTGACTTAACCGGTACCTAGGCCCATATCGAAACGAGACACAAGTAATAATTCTCAAAATTATAATGTTTTATTATGAGACATAGGAGCGTCCGGCAGCCCAACAATAGCGAAATCTACCGCCATGTCATCAGTTTTGTTTTTGGCCTCAAGTAAGAATCATAGTGTCATTGTTTGCAAAAAATTAAATGACTATCGTTTACCTTGGCGTCTCTTTCTCTCTCAAACCTGTGCCGATCTTCTGTCTCTTTGAAATTTTTGTCATAGCTAGATTTTACCAAATCCTGCAAAGTGAAGGAGAACAGTAGCCTCATTCCGTAAGGACCCTCAAGTTACACTCATCCCATCGAGTTGAATTTGTTGTTGTTGTCGTTCCACTGACCATGCGCCATCATCAAGTCAAAGAGCACAGGGAAACAAGAGACTCCAGGTAATAAGTCTAGGAGAAAAGCCTATTTATCTACTTGCAACTTGGGGATGGGATCTTCCTTGTCTTAAATCTTCTAAAGTTTGAGAAATCTTTACATAAATGAACAACTATGAATGATGTTGGGAAATGAATTTGCAATAAAGCCTTCCAATGCAACTGTAAATGTCTTTTAAAAGCTAAAAATTAGTCGATAAANTAAATCTTCTAAAGTTTGAGAAATCTTTACATAAATGAACAACTATGAATGATGTTGGGAAATGAATTTGCAATAAAGCCTTACAATGCAACTGTAAATGTCTTTTAAAAGCTAAAAATTAGTCGATAAAAAGAAACGATCTAAAAACTCAATTCTGATGCATAAAGTCTTTAAGTAACTTAAAAAACGCCAGTTTTTAAGTATCTTCATTTGATGTTAAAGTGCAACGCAGATCCTCTTCTGAAATCTAATAATACTGACAAAAAAGTTTGAAGAATCTTTCGATGGTACAAAGCCGGCAGATAGCATAAGAAGGCCTGAAATATGAATTGATATAGTACAGCTCTTGTCGGTCGGAAGCTCGTTGTTCTAGGAATCACCAAAGAACAAGTAAAAGAAGAAACGTGATTGATACTCTGCAGTGTTTATGAATAGGCCAGTCAGAAATATCAAACTCAGAAATATAAAAAGGCACTATAAACAAACAAGCAAAGAAATGTAGCCTACCATTCCATCTTTATAATCTTTAGCATGAATTTGCAGCTCTTTCTCTGCATCTTTCAGCAAACGACCTTTTTCGTCCTCATGAGAAATCTTTAATTCTGTTATCTATGATAAACATGAAATGGTCAACTCTCTTTTTTAGTTAACAGTTAACAATGCTGTCTTATAGATAGACAACGCTATTAGGAGCTTGTTGATTTCTCTCTACCATGCTTAACCATGCTTACTGTGGAAGGAGAATTTCCCCCAGGGCCTCTAACAGCACTTGCATGGCGGTGCGACTCTGGGAGTAGGGCTAAATACAAGCTAGTAAGAACTGTTACTTGCCTTGCAAAGACGCATGCGTTAAGTTTCATAACGCTATTAAACCCTTTTAACAATTTAGATAAAGTTCTTAATAAACATCAGAACCCTTTCTTTCAAAAACTGCTTGAATTTGACATCACTGGAGAACAAATTAAGTACTGTCTTGAAGGAACCACTTATTTTGCGTTTCTTGTACCACAAATCAGCAACCAGTTGTCAGATTGACTCAAACAAACCTCAAGCTCTATTTTTGAGCCTATCCATGCAAAGCCATGCAAACGGGGCACAATTTTTCATGCTCTGCCCATATAAAACACGCATTCGATTGATCAGCTGTAACGATCAAAATCTCGAAGTAGCGAGTGAAATTAAGAGATCTTTTTGTCCATAAACGAGCAGAATATGACTTGCAGGTAGGAGTTTTATGCTTTAATAGCTCGAAGAAGCATTCAACTAAGTGCTGATAGTTTGTTTTGCAGTGTAGCACTGCAGGAAAATCACTTTTTGGGGCGTTTTAGGGTCGGTGGCTTTGAGAAAAAATAGCAGATGATTTAGGCCATGTCCGTTTCTTGAGTCGTAGTTATAGCGTCCATCAGTCTATCAATAGCAATAACTACGAACGTGTAATCAGTCTACTGTAGCCATGCAACCGGGGCACAATCTTTTCATGCTCTACCCATCTAGATAAACAAAACTTGAAGAATGTTTCAAATACCTGCTTCTCCAGTTTCTCGGTCAATGCATCCAGTTCTGTTCTTGCTTTTGTTTTCAGAAGCTCATTCTCGCGATATGCTTTGGTCAGGTCAGTTTCAACTTTGTCAATCTTCAAAAAGAAAATATTTATCAATCACTGCAAAAGAGGAAAATTGTGTACGCTGATGCTGATAAAATATTGACTTTTGATACCATTTGATATGAGTTTTGGGCAGCCAGGGTGCAGGACCTAAAAATGGCTGAGAGCAGGGGAACATGTAGCCTGTTAACCAGACCCAATTTCAAAGGAAATAGTGGTCTGTTCAATACCGCCATAAAGCTTGTTCAGAGCCTCTATTTCGAGAGGGCTGTTTTCCAAGTTTTTGTGGAAAATGTATGCGCATAATTATCTCGCAGCTCAAGATATTATCATAAAAACAAAGAGCGAACTATTTTAGTGCAGCAAGGGACACAGCTTAATCAATTGCATGATTAGACCCTTAGGTAAGAGACTAAATTTCTATGCAAGGCGGAACAAAGAGTAATCAGGGCACATTCAGATTGCAGTATTCCTTTTCAGAAAAATTTCAAAGAGCTTCCTGGGTAAACGGTTTCTTTACAAATAATCAGCAAATTATTCTGAGGAATTCTCAAACGAGGTTTGAACGAGCTTTATGGCGGTATTGAACAGACCACTATTTCCTTTGAAATTGGGTCTGGTTAACAGGCTA
>REGL01000992.1:15260-27519 GCA_004194395.1 Aurelia aurita complex sp. Pacific
ATGTGAGAATCTTCAGATAATTAAATGGGTAGCATGTTTCATAAACAAGTCTATTGAATTACGTTCAGACGACAATGCCAATTGCACTTGAGTACTACCCCTTTCCCATTCCTACGCCAACGACTGAAGAGAGTTAGCACCATGCACAGTCGAAATTAGATTTATTCATTTTATATTTATACTTAATTTATTGCTGTATTTCTGTTACTACATATTTGGATTAGTTCTTTCGTTGCTGTTGTTGCTGTTGCTGTTATAATTAGCTTCTTTTATTTTATGTTAAAGTATAACGACGCTCCTGTAAAAGTGTAGCAAGTTATTATCATGAAAATTAAAAATTGGTTCAGACGTAACAAAAAGTAGAGTTCCTGGCTCTTCGACCCACTGTACGTTAAGGTATGTTGATATTTAGTTTCTTCAATTCATCCTGGATTCAAGAATTCAGCTGAATGACTTGTCTTTAATTTGAAATGAGTTTAGGGCATTATCTAAAATATTAATTCAGTTAATGTAAAAGAACACTGGTTTCTGACACGACCACATGTAATTTTCAAGAAATGACCACACATTCTAAAACGGTGATAGAATTCTAAGGTTACAAAAGATAACCTTTGGCACACGCACTCCAGGGGTGGCGCCAGGGGAGGTCTAGGGGGGCAACAGCCCCCTCGTCGGAAGCATCTAGCCCCCCGTCGGAGGACATTTTGGGTTCTTGTCGGAGGAAATTTGGAAAAAATTACGTACGAAAGCTGCATTTCCTAGCCATTTTAGCCCCCTGTAAGAAGCTCCAGCCCTCTGTCGGAAGATTCCCGGCGCCACCCCTGACGCACTCGAGACATGTTCTAGTTTATTGTAATATTTTTTGCCAAGACTCCGTTTGACCCCGTCTTTTAGATTTTCAACTGTTTTTACCTAAATATCAGTTTTATCTTCAAATATAGTACTTGTAGTAATTCGCTACATTGCAACACTACATACACTACACTACGCTACATACACTACAAAAGAGTAGAAATTAAAACGGAGAGTGCGAATGTAGTCTCAAATATCCCCCATGGAGTGATTTGTTAACCTCGATTGGTGTTTGCATTCCAAGCCCGTCTGAACGAAATTCACATTAGAGGGGTTGAAACTTTATGCACGCGTAGCTAGAAAAATTGGGAGGGCGGTGGCTTGCCCCCGAGAAACCTTTCCATGACCACGCCCTTTAGATCGTTGGAAAAATGCCCCATTTTTGGAGAATTTGCCTTTTAGAGAAGCAAAGGATCATGACTGATGGGGGTCTTTCCGGGAAAATTTTGAAAATAGGATTTCAATGTCACGAGGATATAGATTATCTTTGAATTACATATCATCAAAATGATTGGTTGATAAATTCTGGTAAAGTTTGAATCCTCATTTCTGCGAGCTTGGCTTTCACAGCCTTTTTCACGTACAAAATTGAGTGAACTTCAGCAAAATATTGGGGGGACTGAAGTCCCTCCAGGCCCCCAGCCGGCAGCCCCTAGCCTGCGTGCAGACAATACCTTTTCCTTGGGTATAGTCTGCACGCAGGCTAGCAGCCCCCCGCTTCTGACGGGCCTGCATTCAGTTTGTGATTGTGACAACTTTAGCCCTTTGGTAACTAGCCTGCTGCGCTCCCCTACTTGTTGTCATATTGACTAGTTGCTATAAGTTAAAGTTTGACTGACAGCCCAGAAATTGATGCTGCTTCTTCCTTGATTCTTTCTTGAGTATCACTTATCATCGACTCTCGTCAATAGAAAAAAACAGACGGTGCTTTCCATTGATTGATCATACAAAATAAATTAATCGATACCATGAAAATCAAAATTGCAATTAGCGATTCACATTCTTGTACACATCATTTCTACTTATAATTTTATAGCCTTTTATTGCAGAAAAAGATACCTAGAAGACTACTTGAGGCTACCTTTGCCATGTCATTTTGTCATTTGCTAAGGGTCCCAAAAATGCTTGACATATGATATCTAAATGTTTGAAATAAATCACAAAGCAAATTAATTTTAGAGACCAAAACCTTTGCCAAGTAAGCAAAACATTGTTTGCGAAACATTTTGAGCTTTGCTGGCAAATCAAAATGTTGGTCTGTAACGCCACGTCACAAAACATTGCATGACAAAATGCTTGTTCGTGACAATCAGAAAATGTTTTAAAACTTTCTCAAAAACATTGTCCAACAAGTTCAATTGGATTATGCTAGTCAAACGATGTTTGCGACATGACAAAACAGAAAATTTTTATTTGGCATAGAAATCGGAATTGCTTGCCAAAAATATTTGGTCTTTTTTCCAGGAATTAAAGACAAATGACGGAGATATAAGGTGATTTAAATCAGGGGCCTGGGCAATCTAAATATAGCCTATTGTATTCCATTGTATTTGATAATATCGAGAGGTTAGCAAATCAATTGGACAAATGAAAGCACTAAGCCATCTTTTGTTCTATTTTTGAACAAGACGCCATATATCCGTCATTTGTCTCATTTTGCTCTGTCACCAGACTGTGAACAAATGTGTAAACACCATTGTTTTCACGAAGATTCTTAAAATGACCATGTTTTATTCCTTTCAGTGTTACCGGAGTTAAGCCCCGGCAAAACGACTGGACATTTGCACTGGACATGCACTGGACTAGACTTGCCCCAAGTCTATCTCTTCCGTCCGTCTACCGTTCCCTTTTTACGGTAGTTCCTGGATCCGCTATTTCATGGATCTACCATTCCAACATTCCGTCAAGAGAGCTCGAGAGATACAATACTTTATCTCTCGAGCTCTTTGGACGGAACATTGGAATGGCGGATCCAGCAAATGGCGGATCCAGGAACTACTGTACAGGGAACTGTAGACGGACGGAAGAGATAGACTTGGGGCAAGTCTAGCATTGGACAAATGTTCAGCACTAAACGTTGCGTCGTTTTGCCACCTTGTCCAGTCTTGTTCAGTCATGTTCAGCGATGTTGAGCATTGTTCATTACGGTAGTTCCTGGATCCGCTATTTCATGGATCTACCATTCCAACATTCCGTCAAGAGAGCTCGAGAGATACAATACTTTATCTCTCGAGCTCTTTGGACGGAACATTGGAATGGCGGATCCAGCAAATGGCGGATCCAGGAACTACTGTACAGGGAACTGTAGACGGACGGAAGAGATAGACTTGGGGCAAGTCTAGCATTGGACAAATGTTCAGCACTAAACGTTGCGTCGTTTTGCCACCTTGTCCAGTCTTGTTCAGTCATGTTCAGCGATGTTGAGCATTGTTCAGTTGATTTCGAAAGCAGTTAAAAATGTTCAGTTGACAAGATTAAATGTCTTTTGTTTGAAAATGTTGAGGAAAAATGTTCAGTCATTTTGCCACTCCATTGAACATTGTCCAGTTTACGCACGCGCAATGCAATGAAAGAATGGACGATTTCATTCACATCTTTTCATTTCAAGCTAAGAAAGCTGTCCTCCATTGGCAACTCCTTCATGTTATTTACAAACATTCTCATTCATTCATAGTATCTTTACCCATTACCTCGCGTTTCTATGGCTTTTCTTCCGTTTTTATCTTGAAATAATAGTCAAAATCATGGCTGGCTATATTTTTGTTTACCTCATGTTAAAAAAAAACTTTCTTATCTTTGATGTCATTATTTTGATGGCAGAATGAGCCAAAAACAAAATAAAAATAATATTTCTAGCTTCTTGGTGCTCTGTTGGGAGTTTGCCCAAGACTTCCCAAACTGAATTCTCGATCCAAAAAACTTTGCGCATTTCTGTTGCCCAGCAAATGTTCATTATACAATGTTCAGTGGTTTGCCACAACCTAAATTTTCTTGATGTTCAGACGCTGAACAAGGTTAGCAATGTCCAGTGAATGTTCCGAGCAAAACTCCAGTCGTTTTGCCAGGGCTTTATAATTCGGTTTTGTGCTCAAGGCCCACCAAAGTTTGGCGGCAGACCAATCTTACCAACTGGCCTAAAGATTAGTTCCTCTTTTGCAGTGTGATTACAATATCATCAAGTTTCCTTCGCTGGCTGACCACTTTGTGATTCTTCATTGTTCTGTTCTAAACTAGTAATTGAGCTGGCGATGTTTTTAATGACTGACAGCATTTCCTCTTGCCTCATTGAGATTGTTTTCACCTGTGACAGAATGTATCTGAAAGTTAGCCTACCACGTGCGCCAGAAAATGTATCTACGTTTGACAGTCATAATAAATCGTACATTAGGACCATTTCAAGATTAATCAAGGGTGCCTACCTTGTAGGAACTGTGTTTATCCCCTGTACTGTTTCGTGACCCAGTACACAGAGTCTGTCCTGTCAAGGTCAAGATGACGTATGAATAACTTTGTGGTTTCAAATCCCGGTGTTGATGTAATACAAGACCAACTCTTATACGATGTGACCACAGGGAACCAGACATCGTGATTTTTGATTGGTCAAGACTAACAGACGTTAGAGTTTTAAAATCCCTGTAAAAGGACACCAGTTACTCTGTGCATTGGGTTACAAAAACAGTACTGGGAATAAACACAGTTCCTGCAAGGTTGGCGCCCCTTGGATTAACGATGTATTCTTTAATCACAATCCCAAACATATTTACATTTCTCCCCAATAAAGGTTTGATATAAATGAGACAGTGATTTTCTGAAAGCCTAACTCCTGGGCTTTCATTTGATGTAAAGTTTTTGCAAATTTGGTCTCATTCTGTAGTCATTTTGTAACAGGATACTTCTGCAAAAAAGATTCCGGACGTAATAGAAACGCCGAAGAGAACAAATCGTACAAGACAGATTTTGGTCCTTTGGTCGACTTGTGCTTTTCATGATCAGTGATCTTGCTACAGTGTTTGATAGGACCATCTTCTTTGAACAATAGAAATACGGCTGATCAGTCACTGAATTTTGCCCAAAATGCTGTTTCATCAACATTCAATAGTACCAATAGTATTTTCAACAACAGACACTTGCTTTGACGTTTCGCTTTTGCTTCATCACAAATAACCTTGATTAAATCAATTTCTTTGAAAAATCTTTGCATTTAGATGGATTTTCAGACGTTTCTCAATCGAAAGGGTTATGTTTTTGGCCCAATTTGCACTTCCCTTTACAGAGGATCTGCGGGGAAAGTCTTCACCCTACACATTGGATGGTTCTCATAGGACAAAGTTTAGCACAACAAATTTTGGTGATAGAAACATGTTGTAAATACTGTTGCTTCAACACCTAATAATGGACAATAATCAAAATTTGATTCAGTTCGTATATTAGAAAGAGAACATTTTAAAATTTACCTCCGATTGCATTCGAAATATCTCTGATTGCAACAAATCTGCAATATAAAACAATTCTATATTTCAGTGGATACAATTTCACTTATTAAAAAAACATGTCAATTCATTAAATGGCGAATGCTCTTGCATCAGGTCACGCTAATCAATTTCAAAATCCCAAATCATTACAAAAAAGTTTTCCTATTGGTCGACGTTTCTTGGTCGTTTTTTTTTCAGTGTTTTCGAAAACGGAAATTTTAAGAAACTCGCTTTTGAATCTAACGACACAAACAAACAAATTCACAAGAAGTCCCATAATCTAACAAGTCACAAGTCTTCGAAATCGGTCAAGGGTATGATGNAAAATTTTAAGAAACTCGCTTTTGAATCTAACGACACAAACAAACAAATTCACAAGAAGTCCCATAATCTAACAAGTCACAAGTCTTCGAAATCGGTCAAGGGTATGATGTATCGTGTCCTGTCAAAGTGGATAGAATTTTTGGCGCACCCCGTTATGACTATTTTACCTATTTCGTTAATTGTAAATTGTAAATTATAAATTGTAGATTGTAAATTGTACGCATATTGTACCGGGTGCCCCAAAATAATGTATTCAGATTTGGTTGACTCCAGCGATTCGAAGTTTGCTCTAACGAATGGCTAGTAACTCACAAAATGTTCCTCGATAGTTAACTTGAACATAGATACCTAGTTTGTTGATATTGGTGCTTTGAGAGCAGAAATATCAATCTCGAAAGTTCAAATTTGCGTCGACTTGCAAACCAGAGCTTTGGCCTTTTAGCCTGTGCAAATTCCTGAAGCACATCGAAATTAAGAACTGAAATTAATGAAAAATGAAGAAACTTCCCTATGGGTGACTTGGTGGTGTATTTTGGGGAACCGAATAATAAGACAAAATCTAATATTGTTCAAATTTTATCAAGGCTATCGTTGATTTATACGTTGTACCTTAAACAGTGCTTAGGCCACAAGGTTAAAGCTCTGGTTTGCAGGAAGAGACAAATTGGAGCTTTCAAGATTAACATGTTCGCTCTCAAAGTACCAACATAAAAGAGGTATCTATGTTCAAGTTAACTATCGAGGAACATTTTCAGAGTGATTTCCAATTTGGATCACTTTGAAACCAGAGAACAATGATAAAAGACATCTTACCTCGTTTTTCATTCATATTGTCAATCCTAAAATTGAAATTGCAAGAAGTTGTTTTTAGAACTTTGCATGATTGGAAATGGCTTAGTTTTCATAAAGCAAGCCACAAGGGGAGTTTCAGTACGAAAAGGGGTATTCATACAGCTCCCTGTACCCAACAGCTTGACGTATTTGGCTGAGATTTTGCAGATAGAAAGAACAAGCATAGTTCTACGAGTTCTACTAGCTCTGTGAGCTACACAACCACCATAACCCATTCTTTAGCTTTTATGTATTGTAGAGTAATTTTGTAAGTAGAGTAATTAGTAGAGTAACTTTGTAAGTAGTGTAACTAGTTTTTTTCATCGTTTGTAGCTAAGCTGTATGTAGTTTAATGGGAGTTTAATGTTGCGTGTCTTTATGTTTGGCCATGGGGTAGTCATTGTCTTTTGCTCCCCTTGGTGTCGTCCCTGTGGTGGTGTATAGTAATTTGATAAGTACAGTAGAAAGTAAGATTTATTGTAAATATTCGAAATGAATAGAAAAAAGAAGCATGGGGGACCAAATGATATCTCAATTTTGAGAAAAATTGCACGGTCCAAATCTAACATTTGAATGAATCTCATTCAAAACGAGGTCAGCAGACGAAGGGCAAATTAGTTTTATTGATTACTCTGAAGCTAAGACATGCCAAGGAAATTTGAGACATTGTTTGCCAGATTAATGTGTTGAAAAAGCAAAAATCTCACTGAGGTTTATATGAACATATCTAGGGGTATAGGGAGGTTGTAGAAAGGGGAAGGTCCAATTTTCATGGTTTTGATGTATAGCGCACAGTTCTTCTTGGCTCATAGATACTCAAAATTGAATGAAAAATCGAATGATGTATGGTTTATATGTGTTATGTCGCGTGCGTGACAATCAACAGAGAAAACACCGAGAGTAGTCACTGACGGGTACAGTAACCAAGCTAAAGTAAGCTGCCGTAGCTTACTAGCATTGACAATTCATGATATGAAGAAAGTGCAAGCTCAAAGTATATGATCAAAAACTGACCTCATTGCATTATATGACAGGAGACGGTCAAAACAATCACTCTATGCAAGATCTAAATTCATATTTCTGTTTGCGAAGACCTGCACTTTCGAATGATGGATAATAGGTTGGACAAATTTGTGAAGCAAAACTTCCTAAAATTCCCAAGGGAATAAAACTCCATAAAGTAGCTATATTACATAACGATTGCAAGCATCAAGTTCCACTCGCTAAACTCGCGAATGATATCTAGTCCCGGGTATCTAGTTTGCATTCTTTTGGAAAATCATCGTAGTTCTATGGCCAAAAACAGTTTTAATGTAAGTTGCCAGAGCCTCATGGTAATTCATTATATGAACAGGTAACGAAGAAGCAAAACAAACCAAGGTAAGCCAAAGTAAGCTAACGTCAGTTGAGAAATCTAGTGTAAGCCCTGGGGGGGGTACTTAGTATATTTGTCCGGCGGGATGTGCCGTTTTTAAGGGTATTGTTATCACCAATTTTTTCTAGCACACGGTATCAAAATGAGGCAATTTGTCTAGAGCAGGTTGTCAAAAACATGTCAAAGGGGAATATTCTGCTAGATCGGGTCATTTTTCGGTCAAATTTCATGTTTTTGAGTGTACTTTTCGTCAATTTTTTCTAGAACAGGTTTTATCATTTTGAGTGAAAAATTCTGAAGCAGGGTAAGAAAAATCTTTTTCGTGGGCACACCCCCGTACAAATTTAAGTCAAGTACCCCCTACCCCCCCCCCCCCCGGAGTGTAACACATCTACGTCCTCTCTAACCTCACGCCACCCCCCCACCCCANACCCCCGTACAAATTTAAATCAAATACCCCCCCCCCCCCCCCCCCCGGAGTGTAAGTCATGATATGAAGCGAGTGGAAACTTACAGGAGCCGAACGAACAAATTGAAATATGTCAGAGTAAGCAAAAGTAAACAAGAAGCCGAACGGATGGATGGACTTATGGATGATCAAATGTTTGCTTTTGATACAACGAAATAGAAAAATTACACCTTTAAAAACCTTATTTTGAGCTATACTTTTCAAGTAAAATACTCAATCTTGCCTAAGAGACCAAACTTTCAGATTTTTTATCATTATCTAGCTCTTCAATAATATTGAGAATTTTTGCTATCGTTTATGACCAAACTAGAAGCTTTACATGAACAAAGAAATTGATCTGGCAATCGTCAATGCTTTAAGCAGTATGATTCAAAGCCAGGTAGCTCTAAAAAGAGCTAACTTTGCTAATCCTTAAACTAATTACAAAATCAGCTATGTTTGGGAAAATACATTAGTCCTTGATCTACGTCTCAAAAGAAGAAATTCAAAGATCAGCCTTGAAATCAAATATCGGTAATTTTTCAAACGGGGGTACTATTTTGGACATCTGGTAGTATGAGCTGTTGGAGCCTCGGTAGTTCGTGATATGAATAAGCACCAAACAAAGGAGCTAAACAAACAAAGGTAAGCAAAAGTGAGCTCTAGTGCGTTAAAGAAGCTTGCTTAAGCCACCGAGCTTTCACATTAAATAAAAACGTAATCGATGAGAAACCAGATATTTCAAATTTTGCTCAAAAGAATTCCTCGAAGCATCTATAGGTATCCATAATGTTGAAGAAAGTGTCCTATCCAGATCCCAGTTGATTTGCTCTATAATAAACGAGAAACGCAACAAACGATAGCATAATGCTATTTCACTTCAAGTGTCATTGAGTAGCCTCTGGTTTCAGCTTTCACACAAATAACAACCTAAAAAGCTTCTAACTCCGTAAATATTCAGCGCATTTGCAAGATTCTGGAGTCTAAAATTAATTGAAGATCTAAAGGACAGGGTTATCTTACCACGGAGCCCGTTGTTCACTTTATCATTATCAACTTCGAACAATTTTTTGGGACAACGTGCATATTGTGAAGAATATAGATCTTCAAATTTGGTACATAGGTCCATGAACATATTACGTCTGCACCAAAAAAGTCATTAAGAAAATCCTTTTATTCAGCAACTGTGCAATTACAACGTTGTTGAAACCTATGAAATATTTTGAAATTGGTTTTCTGAAAAGCTACAAAATGAAAATAAGCCTTCATTGCATTTATATCCCCTGCCAAAGTGGACAAAAGTCAAGCAACACCATATTGTATATCAGCATTGTATATATATTATGGTCAACGAGATCTTGTTATTTTCCTTCATTTATACATTCAAACTACATCATATATTGTGAAATTCAAAAATATATAATGTTGAATGATTCTTAAATACAAATTAAGGTTGCATTATATAGATCGTGTTCACAGTATATATCAAGTTTGCATGTACATAAATTGTGGATTGAATATATATATATATATATCGAGAGTGAATATCTAAGTTGTGGATTGAATATATATATCGAGAGAGAATATATAAATTGTGGATTGAATATATATATATCGAGTTTGAATATCGTACTTATCGTGAATATCGTACTTATCGTGACTATCGTACTTATCGTGAATATCGTATTTATCGTGAATATCGTACTTATCGTGAATATCTTACTTATCGTGAATATCGTACGTATCGTACTTGCATCGGTTACTTACATACTGGCAGACACTTCATGTGCGTTTGCAGTCAGTGCTAGGAATTGTGGCCTAATCCTGGATTGCTGAAATGTCTTCAAAATGCCGTTTTGGAAACGTTGTTTATCAAACTTCCGTGATTACCAGAACAAGCACATACATCGACACGCTTTTAGCAATGAATCAAATATTCTGGACCAGTTAAGCATGAAAACTTAAGGCACTTTTAATGTCTTGAACGTTACATCTGCATCTATAACAACACTTTGCAAAGCCTTACGGCATCAACGCAAAGGGGGTGTCTTTAATGTGTATCTAAAAGAGCGGCATCAAATGTGCATTTTGAAGCCTGGTTTCCATATAGCCATAAGTGGCGGGGCCAGCACTGAGACACATATGCACCAATGCTGAGACAGGTCCTGTGACGTGTTCAGTTTTAACGGAAACATTTCCTTACGGTGGCTCTACCATGGCCGCGATTGTTGCTTTACCGCGTAAGCGCTGACGTAAAAGTTGAATTTGGTTCATCTTTCCCAGCCCTTATGACGCTTTTGCCACGAGAAAGATTAATGGAAACATACGTCGCAGCGCTGTCACAGCAATTGTACAGCCGTGGTGTCTCTGCACTGGCCCACCACTTATGGCTACATGGAAACCATGCTTATACATTTGTAGTTTGCAGAGGTACTTTGGTCCCGCTCTTTAAGGTACACATTTAAGTCATGACATCACCCATTGCCTCTTGAAGACGTACAGTTAAAGACAGGATGCTAATCAACTATCTTCTTTCTTGTGTGAGACCAAGTTTAGGACCAGTTCTTTGCACGATGACATTCAAAACATTAAAAGCACCTAAGTTTTCGTTCAGAATAAATTCAGGTCCAGAATATTTGATTCATTGCTAAAAGCGTGTCGATGTATGTGCTTGTTCTGGTAATCACGGAAGTTCGATAAACAACTTTCCAAAACGGCATTTTGAAGACAATTCAGCAATCCAGGATTAGGCCACAATTCCTAGCACTGACTGCAAACGCACATGAAGTGTCTGCCTGTATGTAAGTAACCGATGCAGGTACGATGCATACAATATTCACGATAAGTACGATATTCACGATAAGTACGATATTCAAGATAAGTACGATATTCAAACTCGATATATATATTCAATCCACAATTTATATATTCTCTCTCGATATATATATTCAATCCACAATTTATATATTCACTCTCGATATATATATATATATTCAATCCACAATTTATGTACATGCAAACTTGATATATACTGTGAACACGATCTATATAATGCAACCTTAATTTGTATTTAAGAATCATTTAACATTATACATTTTTGAATTTCACAATATATGATGTAGTTTGAATGTATAAATGAAGGAAAATAACAAGATCTCGTTGCACCATAATATATATACAATGCTGATATACAATATGGTGTTGCTTGACTTTTGTCCACTTTGGCAGGGGATACATTTACTCAATTGCTGAAAATAAATACATTTAAATAATTGTGCTTCGACCGGGGTTTGTTTTGTACGACGTTTCGGGTCCCGAAATGATAGTGGGTCAAAGTCCAAACAGTCGTACAAAAGAAAGCTCTGTTCGAAGCACAATCATTTATAATACTATGTTTGTTATTAATGAAACATTGTGCAACACGCATACAAGTAGATTGCTTGTGCATGTTAAATTTTTTGGTTCGAATTTTGAAAGCTTACTGTGTGTATTCTTGTTTTATGAAAAATTGTAGTAAAGGAAACAATATAAGAAGGATGCAGATCTAAACAATTTTTTTCAAGAATAAATCGCTTGAAGTAAGCGGCAGTTAAAGTTGCAGAAATCAAAAGTTGCAAGTTGAATAAAATGTAATCCTTGCGGTAATTAGAAATTGCGGGTTTGGAGAAAAGACTCGCGCTTTAATTCCCAAGACGGACTTTTCTCCAGTAACAGTTTCTGACAGTAAGGTAATACCATGGGCAATAATGCACCGTTGATGTGGCCTATATAAAATCATATTTTTACTCACAGTGTTGCTTTTCTTCCACGGGATTGCGAGTAAAGCTTGATAATGTTGCTATTCCTTCGTTCTTCTTTCGTCATAGCAAGGAATCGAATGCTGCCAGTATTCAAATACAGTTGAATCGGTTGGAGCTCATACGCAGCAATACGTCTTATTTCAAACTTCCATTTGTA
>REGL01000992.1:28476-40105 GCA_004194395.1 Aurelia aurita complex sp. Pacific
TTTGCTTCTCCTGGGTCATATAGAATACACCTTTTTAATCATAACCTTGTATTTCTATGAATAAAGTTTAACTGAATTGAATTGAATTAATTTATGGATGGTGTTTTTGGGTTCTGAATGCCACAACCCCGTACCATGAAAACTTAACTAAAGGGCTGAAATTTTCATTTAACATTTCACTGGATCCTGAGTCATGTTCAGCCCATGTTCAGCCTTGTTCAGCGTTGGTGAGAGGGCGGGCAAACGTCGCTAATAAGATTTGGCTCAAATTTAGAGATGCAAACACAGTCGGGGCTTGAAATCTGATGGTCACATCGCCTTCACTGACACCAGGGCTAGGCCGTTCTTCGCCAAAGCAGATTGACGCCAGAAAATAATCAAATGGTTTTCCCAAATTTTGCCCGTGGCCCATGGCCGAGACCAGTCATGCTGAAGTAAGCAATGATAATCGCAAATTTTACCTTCATCCACATATCTTTAAAAAGTACATGCATGGTGCTATTTTTACACCAAGTCTGTCTGCTATACCTAGTACCAGTCAAGAGTTAGGCAGGGTTTTTGCCCCTCCCCAACAAAAATACGACGTGTCAGATAGCCTAACCACAAGATGGTTCAAAATAGAAATTGCAAATACATTACTAGGATAAACTTTATCATCGAAGAGACAATTTTACGTGAAATGAAAACCTGTGAAACCAAACTTAGTTCCATGCATTAGTATCCTCCTACTAGACAAACTACATATTCTCAATTATCGTAGCAACAACAACAACAACAGCAACAACAACAACAATAACAACTTTTGACGCTTTCTCAACTGAGTTGAATTGTTTCCTAACACTGGTTTTTTAGATGGCCACTGGTTTCAGCGTCCATTAGTCTACCATTAGACATAACTTATAACTAGGACTATGTGATCAATCTACATTTCTACGACCCTTGCAGTTTCAAGGACAATGTCTTATTCTTGTTGCAACAGAAATTTTGTTCGACCGTACTTACCCGAAAATACTTCAATGCGACAACGAATTTCAAATGACGTATGAAGCCAATAGCAATTTTCTGCCCTTTCGTTAAGCTAAAATAAATAAAAAAACACTCTTTTAGTAATACAAAATTTGGAAATGATAGTGAATATTTAAACTAAATCCATCTGTCACGAGTGAAAGCGACTAAACTTGTTAGATATTCTGCAAAAGAATCTGGATCAAGCGATATTTTTATATGAGTGAGTCATAAAATGTATCCACTGTCTTAAAGATCATACTTCAAAAACTATAAACTGATTTGAAAAAATACGATTTTATTTTCTGGCTTAGAGTTTAATTCAATGTTAAGAATCTATTCATATCAAATTCATATCAACAATGCACAATTTCAGTCTCAAATGAAGAATTCCCGAAAAATAGCTTGCATGTCTTTGGTAAAATGTATATGAATGGCTCGGTTTAATTAATCCATTTTTCAGCCATTGAAATGGTAAAGGTTGTATTTTGGCTCAGCCATTAATGTATACACTCATTTTTTTATAAGAAACCGCTTATAAGAAACGGTAGGCTCAATCTTTCGAAAGCGAAGAAACAACCCTACCTGAATTGAAAAAAGCTAAGAAACTTTTGCAGTTTTCAGTTTTAATTTTCCTATCACACTCAAAAATAGTTTGACATTGTGCAGTTAAGCATAGGTTCCAAATCTTTAAAGAGACTAGTGTAAAATTGAGTGACCTATTTCTTTGAACTGAATCACTTCAAAGAAACTTTAGCTATTTCTCTATAATTCTACCGTTGGACTTTTCTGAAATCTTCAATATTTTCAGAATTAGAATGTTTTTCTTCTTTTTTTTTAAAAAATTCAAAAAAAATTTTCAAAAAACTTGAAACCATCGTAATTTCTAAACTGTTTGACGCAACATGAGTTAATTTCGAAGAAAACCATAGTTTATCAATGCCTACAATATGGCATCAAGCAAAAGTCCGTCATTCTTCTGGTTTATGATTTAGACTTTGATGACGTCACATCCTAAAATGATCTGGAATATAAAATTTCGAAAAATATTCAAGATTTCTGTAAAGTCCAACGGTAGAATTATAGATAAGTATCTAAAGTTTCCTTCAAGCCATTCAATCAGAAGAAATAGGTCATTTAATTTTACACCCACCTTTTTACGCTGAGTTAAAGATTTGGAACCTATGCTGTGCAGTTAATGCAACTGTTTGGACATTATTTTGAGTGCGAATCATGTTGTTTACTCGTTTTGAGATTTTACTAAGTAATTCGGGAACCCTTTAGACAAGACAAAATCAACTTTAAACTTCCAGCAATAAAAATATAAGANCGGACCTTAGTTTCTTATAAAAAAAATGAGTGTAACCAAGACTGATGTAAATTGCACAGTTCCATTTATCCCAATCCCTCCAAATCGAGAGATAACCTTGGGATGACTGGTGAAGTGCTGTTGAAGAGGGAAAAAAGACGAAGCGGCTACAGGAAAGATCACAGAGACCAAAAAATAGCCCAGAAAAATAGGGCAACGGGTGATGTCAATGAGATGATCATTTATTAATACTAGCCTACCCTGGGTACCAGACTCTCTAACATACGTTAGAGAGTCTGGTACCCAGGGTAATACTAGCCGAGAAGATGTCACTGAAATCGGCCCCTCCTTTCTGAAATTACGAGGGATTTTCTCGAGAAAGCCTCTTCAAAAGAGATTCAAAACGTGCCCAAAATCATGAGCAAATTTCCCTAACCTTTCTGCCTTACAATGGCCTTACAGCAATGACTTGTGGATGCTTTAGCACGTGCTATCCTCTTGGGAGGATGAACAGGTCCTCCCCCTGGTATCGATGACCTATTCAAGGGAATTTCTCCCAAGAGAAATTTTACGGAGGAAAATTTGCTCATTGTTTTCATTCGTTTTTGCAGGTTTTTGGAAGGGGTATTCTGCAGAAAATCGCCCATATCCAACGGGAAGGAATGGCCGATTAAG
Organism: Aurelia aurita complex sp. Pacific; assembly: GCA_004194395.1. NCBI lineage: Eukaryota > Metazoa > Cnidaria > Scyphozoa > Semaeostomeae > Ulmaridae > Aurelia > Aurelia aurita complex sp. Pacific. The sequence continues at coordinate 31,466 of REGL01000992.1, forward strand.
GCCGGATAATTTACTGAACCTAATTAAGCATATTGGCAATAAACAAACTGTTTTGAATATTATTGCTTTGATATATATGAAGGAATGGTCATCCAAGCGGGGATTCTTTTTTCTGACTAACCCGGCACTAAAGGGACATTTAACGCATCACAATCAAATGTTGATGATTTCCGAAAGGTGTAAGTTTCAAACTTCTCCCAATCAAAAATTCAAGTTCTTTTAGCATCTTTCGTGATAGCCAAATTAAAATTTCACTTGGCCAGTTGATTTGGCAAATTTCAAGTTAATGTTAATTCTTGGGTTTATAGTTTCAAATGTTTTATGTTTAGTTTTCCATATGGCAGCTTGATGCATTTGTTACACCAACACGGAGACATTCACATGCTCTTGAAGGTTAATTTTTTTAAATAACACACATCTTATGAATACTAAAAATGAAGGAGGGAAGAGCTTGGTATACTGAGTCCCTGTCCTACAACTTACACAATTTCTTTGCCTACTGAATCATAACACTTCTCTGACTGAGATCTACAATAAAAATTCAGTCAGTTTTTATGTCGTTCGCAGTAATCACTGGTTTATAAGGTTTGTGGAGTGAGTGCCCGAGTGACGTATTCAGTTTCACTTAGGTAACTGAAGTTAAGCTTGGTCGTGTGAGGTCAAAATCCGGATGGGTGACCAAGCAACTCTCTTTGCTGTCCCTCAGAGGGGACGTTGCTGGGGGAGGCACCAGCCCTGAAAAAGTGGGGTGGACAAGGGATACAATCGAATACCAGAAAGCACACCTTATATTTTTTATAGAATTTGCTTCTTAGGAACGATACCAACCTGATAAAAGTGGAATGGGCATGTCCAGCCCAATCCACCCCTGCCGCCACCCTAATTTAAACTAGGGGTCTTGCACTTGGATGCGACACGCATGGTGGGCCTAAATTAGCTAGAAACTAGGAATAGCTAGAAATTCTTCCAGCCCATTTAGAATAAAGTACTGAAAATGAATGAATGAAAAAATAGGGTAAAGGAAACCATGTTTCTTTAGTAGGAGCTTCTTCACGTTGACTTGACTCTTTCATTTTAATCAGTAATTCATTTTCCCTTTAAGCTCTTTACTACCGTTTATAGCTTGTACAATGCTTGTCCAAAGCTTTGGAACATTTTAGCTAATTTTGCCTTGCGTTTCGATTTACCCATCTCTTCCTTAGAACATTGTTGTTCTGCGACAATAAAATGAGACTTAAAAGGCAATTTGCAACTCTGTTGAAATGCTGGGACAATAATCTTGGAAATCAACATTGTTTGGGGGTAGGGGATGATTGAACGAATCTCATCAAAGTATCAATAATCTCTAACGACACAAGGGTTAATGAAAACTTCTCATTCCATCATATTCGTATTTTCTGCAGTGGAATTTCTGAGCAGACGGGGATTCTATTTTTCAAGAGAGAGATGTCACTTTGAAGTTTAATTGAAACTTACAGCCTACTTTATTAGAAACCAGATTTGTTCCAGTGAAAACGAGACTTTAAGCTTAAAAGCGAGACTTAACGCCCTAAATATCTAGCGGGTGGACAAAACAATTAATTGCAATTATAGCTGCCCGGTTCTGGTATCAATACTATAAATAGGTTGCAAAAACTCCAAAATAGGGCAGCAAGAATACTCACAAACAGTGCTTATGATGCTTATGCGCTACCCATAATAAGAAAACTTAGTCGGCCCACCATCAATGAACTTGTATGCTTTTCTTTTAGATTTAGCTGTATACCCATTGTATATATAACTCCTTTAACTGACGTGGCCAACGTGCATAAAGAATTTAGAATAAAATAAATTCAAAATGGGGGATTAGGCCCGCATACATCTTTTCGCACATTTCAAAATGAAGGAATTTTAATCAATTCGGTTTTTGATATATTTACAATGCTCAGAAAAATAAAAAAATCACAAAAATATTTCAGCCCTTCATCTATCAAAACAACTTTGATTTATTCCAATGCCTCTCACATGTTTTTAGCAAAATGAATGTTCAAACATGTGAAGCTCTTTATTGTCCATCCGGTATTATAACATCGATTTTCCTCAGCATCCCAAAAATGGATCATAATGAAGCAGTCACATAAATTTTGTCGCCGTGGAACCATTTCCTATTCTCTACCTGGTTAGCCTGAATCTCCTCCGGTGAAAAGTATTTTTCCTTCGAGGAGTTGAGGCGGCACGCAAGCTACACACAGGTTCGATACCAACCATGCTGAATAGGGAGCAAAGAACCAATATTTCCTGACGGCAAAATCGTCAACAACAACAGCAACAACAATGGTTGTAGGAACACCCGTTACAATTATGCGTGATATGACTGGGATAATTCTTCATTACCAAAATTTAGCCTTATTTCGCAATCCAACCTTGCTGCTCATACAATTAATCATGTCAGAATTTATCCTGCGATGTTCATCAGTTCATGATCAATGTATCATTTCTCCGACAAAATCTTCCAAAAAGGGGACGTGTAAGTCATACTAAATGCAAAAGGTAGAGCAAATTTGCGACAAATAAGATCCTGGGGGATCATTGCACCCCTGTCCCCCCCCCACTAACTTCAGCCCAGGCTACACCTGATCTATGGGAGGTGTACTAGATCTGCAACGAAGATGAGATTTTGATAAAATTGTAAATGCTCACTCTTGACATACGACATAAGCACCTTCTGGCTTTAGCTCAGTTGGTGTATCTTCCCTCTTGGCTTTTGGATTGAATGCTGGACTTGATTTATCTGCAGAGAGATTAGGCTATAAAATAATCGAAGCTATTTCTACCGGTCAGCAAAAATGCACGACATTTAAAAGGATACTGCTCCCTAAAGATCGAAGCAATAATATTATAATATTTTGGAATAATTGATTGAATAGCCAACATGTTCAATTATTTCTAAAAGTTTTCCTGGCTGAAATCGGTCACTCCCGTTCCAACCTTATGAGAGATTTTCTCGAGAAAGTCTTTATGAGGAAAATAATTTCCTAAAATCGTCAGAAATTTACCTAACAGTTCTACCTCACAGCAATTACTTGAACACGATGTTGCGCATGCTATCCTTTTTGGAAGATAAACAAGTCTTCCCCTCCAGTATGAGAAACGTATTCCGGGGGAACATAGGTTCCAAATCTTTATCTCGGCGTAAAAAGGGTGGGTGTAAAATCAAATGACCTATTTCCTCTGATTGAATGGCTTGAAAGAAACTTTAAACACTTATCTATAATTCTACCATTGGACTTTCAGAAATTTTGAATATTTTTGGAAATTACAGCATATCTTACATTTCAACATATTTCAGGATGTGACGTCATCAAATTTCTAAATCATAAACCAAATGACTGACAGACTTTTGCTTGATACCATATTGTAGGCATTCATAAACTATGGTTTTCTTTAGAAATTACGATGCTTTTAAGTTTTTTTGAAAATTTTTCTTGAATTCTTGAAAAAGAAGAAAAACTCTCTTATTCTGAAAATATTGAAGATTTCGGAAAATTCCAAGGGTAGAATTGTAAAGAATTAGCTAAAGTCACTTTGAAGTCATTCAGTTCAAAGAAATAGGTCACTCAATTTTACACCAGCCTTTTTAAAGATTTGGAATCTGTTCTTTCCGGGGGATTCCATTCCCCAAGAGGACAAGATGTACGCAAAATAGATGTAAGTATCATTGTTGATAGGAAGGAAAACCAATGAAATTTTGATCGTTTTCACTCATTTTTGCAAATGTTTTGAAGGGAGCTTTAAGTAAAAATCTCCCAAATCAACGGGAATGACCGATTAAAGCTGGACGAATTACTGAATCTAATTGAATGTATCGGCAATTAAACAGAACAGTTTTAGTACCATTGCTCTGATAACCAGGGAGAAATTTTTTTCCAACACTGTGCTTTTTTTACTCGCCACTCGAACGAAATTTATCATATCATTGAATGAAAATACCTACAGGGTACCCCTTTATTTTTTACCAGTATAATATTTATTTCATATCATTTACGTGACTTTACACATACACATCATTGATCAAAGGTCATTTTAAAAATCAATTTTGTCATATTCAGTCAATTTTGACATAAACACCTTTTTCGTTGATATTGGTGCTTGAGAGTTGGAATATCGATGTTGAAAAATCCAACTTACCTCTACCTTGCAAGCAGAGCATTGAAATTTTGGCCTAAGCAACTTTTTGAAGCACAGCCAATTAGTCAACAATATCAATGTGGCTTCCGTGAAGGCGTTATTTTTACAAGTACATGCGTTGCTGTTGCTGTTACAAGTATAGGCGTTGCTGTTGTTGTTACAAGTATAAAAAGTTTGACTCGAAAAGGCGTGACTAAAAACAGAGCAAGAAGAAATGGCGTAACGATAAAGAAAGTAAAGTCGAGAAGCCACAATGAGATTTCAAGCAGTAGCAAGGCCAAACTTGTATGAATTGAATGCAAACATTGGTTTCTTCCTTTTGTTTGTTTGTGACTGCATTTAGGCCAGATAATTAATTTATTTTGTTTCGTTTTTTTTTGTAGATTGTATCTTATCTATTACTTATCTCGTGTATCCTTGTTACTTGAGTTGATCATATGAATAGCAAAATGTTTGATGCGATGTTGTTTTTTGCTCGTCTCGCTGTAGCAAGGTTGAATCGGCGTTACAATTAACCTAACCCTAAACTCAATGGTCTCCTAAGTAGCTGCTCCCAAGTCAACAATAGACTTCTCAATATTTGAAACATGACAGGAAAATTGGAAACTGCATGATCGATGAGTTCTAGCCACTGATCTTGCAGATATGATAAATGTGACACTATGGTGACGCTAATCATCAACGGAGCTCGGTAATAAACTTGATTCATTTTGAACAGCAATAATTCGTTTGTGTAGCAGCGTCACGTAGGAGTGAATTTGATCAATTTTGAATATTTTTAGCATAATTCAGATCAGAAATTAAGAAAATCAAATACAACTTATTCATGTGAGCATTGTGTACCGGCAGTACGTTTTGCAAAAAGGAAAGAATAAATTGGTGATATTATCCCCATCTACGTCGCTTGAAGCCGTACTCAAGTTTTCAGAGTAGAAGCAGTACGTAGTACTCCCTGACTATTGCTATTGCTAGCATAATGTAATGTACTCACATCGAAGACTTGTTCCCGGCAAATTAACAAATGAATCCGCAGGACATGAAAACAATGCTTGCANCAATTTTGAATATTTTTAGCATAATTCAGATCAGAAATTAAGAAAATCAAATACAACTTATTCATGTGAGCATTGTGTACCGGCAGTACGTTTTGCAAAAAGGAAAGAATAAATTGGTGATATTATCCCCATCTACGTCGCTTGAAGCCGTACTCAAGTTTTCAGAGTAGAAGCAGTACGTAGTACTCCCTGACTATTGCTATTGCTAGCATAATGTAATGTACTCACATCGAAGACTTGTTCCCGGCAAATTAACAAATGAATCCGCAGGACATGAAAACAATGCTTGCAGTTCGCTGTCGGCAAGTGATTTAACAATGTTTGTGTGTGGCATCCATGTTGCCTTATAATTCTTTGATAAATCTGAAGCCCAAACTTTCCAAGCAGCCTGAAAGAAACAAAAATTTGATTTGGTCAGTCGTCGACATAAGAATCAACCGCCTCAGCAAGCAATTCGCTTCTGCGAAGGAGAGGTCACGCGATACTTTCGCGCCAAATCTGACAACAGGATCACGCAATCGTTGGAAGGAGAATTTGTCCAAGAATTTTTTTCGATGTGAATGGAGCTGTAGTCCAGACTTATGACGATGAGTCCCTTGAATCCTTGCCCCAAGTCTATCTCTTCTGTCCGTCTTAGCGTTCCCTTTATGGTAGTTCCTGGATCCGCCATTTCCTGGATCTGCCATTCCAACAGTCCATCCAGAGCTCTCTGGACGGAATGTTGGAATGGCGGATCCAGGAACTACCGTAAAAGGAACGGTAAGACATACTGAAGAGAAAGACTTGGGGCAAGTCTACTTGAATCCCTGCAGTAAACCTTGTTCGACTGAAGCGCCATCTTGACCAAAGCGCCATCTTGAAGTCAAAAGCACAGGGAAACAAGGAACTCTAAGTCATAAGTCTAGTTGTGAAGTGGTGAAATTCGAGGTAACTGATGAATATTTCTTCGTTATATATCGATGAAGCAATTTGTGTATCAAAGGATTCAGGATTCCGTAAGGACAAAGCGATTTGCCTATCTGAAGAACAGATTTCACACCTCCGAGTCCACTCAAGATAGACAGAGAGAGTCAAACATTACGATCGGCTGCCTTGAAGGTGTGGAATCTTTCTTGGGGCTGCCAAATCGCTTTGTCTTAAGCAGAACCGTAGTCTTTATTTTAGAATATTCAGCCCAACTATGCCTTTAAACAGGTTTCAATCTTTAAAAAGATAGTGTAAACTTCTGTTGCCGTTTTCACCCTCTTAATTGAATGGCTTCAAAGTAACTCTGGGCCCTTTGCTGTAATTCTACCGTGACATAGGCCCGTCACTGGTACAATGTCAATCATTTTCAAAATAGTGGAGATTTTTCTTTTTTTTTATTGAAAGAATTCATGGAAAGTTTTTGAGAAAATCAACAAGTCATCGCGAATCATAAATTGATAGAAGAAAAATGATATAATCTTTAAGAAAATCACAGTTTGTTAGGTTCTACAATGTGGTGGCAAACAGAAATCTGTCACTCATCTGGTCTACGATTTAGAAATTCTATTGCCTTCTCATTATCTTAAAACCATCGCAAATCTTAAATTGATAAAAGAAAAATGATGCAGTCTTCAAGCAAACCATAATTTTTTAGGTTCTACAATTTGGTGGCAAACAAAAATCTGTCGCACTTCTGGTTTACGAAATAGAAATTGGATGACGTCACAGGTTCAAACACAATAATTGCGGAGATTTTGGAACTAACCAAGATATCAAAACATTTCCACTGTGGAATTGCAGCAGAGTATAAGTTCCTTTCAAAAAATACATAGAACTTAGAACAATACAACATACATAGAACAATACAACAGAATTTTACACTTACCTTCTTAAAGATTTGAAAGACTTGAGCTTTATGCTGACAGTATCCACATCAAAATGCACACTGTCATACAACATTTAAATGACGATGACAAATCGCAAATCAACCTGATTATGCGTATGCACTTCTAAATGTACCCTTTTTCGAAATCAGTCTCTAACGGAACAGCATGCTTGATGTGATAAAGAGAAACTGTGAAGTTGTCCTTTTCAATTGCACGCCCTGGAAATCCTAATTCCAATGTTCATCAACTTTTTGATTAGTTCCCAACTTTATTTATTTATTATCTAACATGGCCTAATCACATTAACCAACTGGAATGGTCAATGATCAACAAATCAAAAATGAAGCAGTCTTACTTAAACCTTAATCAAAAAATAGGTTCCAAATCTTTAAATTGGCATAAAAAGGTGTTCGTAAAATTAGATGAGCTATTTCTTCTAGTTGAATGGCTTGAAAGAAACTTTAGCTATTTACCCATAATTGTACCGTTGGACTTTTCAGAAAATTTGAATATTCTTGAAATCACAACGTATTTTGTATTCTGACTCATTTGATGATATGACGTCATCAAACTTCTAAATCATAAAGCAGAAGGGTGATGTACTCTTCCTTGATACCATATTGTAGACATTCGTAAACTATGGCTTTCTTGAAAATTATTTCATGTTACGTCAAACAGTTTAGAAGCAACGATGGTTTTCAGTTTTTCTGAAACTTTTTCTTGAAGTCTTGAAAAAGAAGAAAAGAACTCTAAATCTGAAAATATTGAAGATTTCAGAAAACTCAAATGATAGGATTATAGCAAAATAGCTCGGTTTTTATGCCATTCAGTCCAAAGAAATAGGTCATTCAATTTTACACCAACCTTTTTAAAGATGGGGAACATGTGCTCTTAATCAACCGGAAATGCTCTTAATCAACTGGAAATAGTTAACTGAATTTTTCGTCTTTGTCAACATATCATGATTTTTGTTGCCTTGCGGTCGTTCTGTACTGCAAATCTAGGCAATGCTGGTTTTCAAGAAAAACAATGGTTCTCAGTCATTTGACAGAAGAAGAAGGTTTCTTCTTGGCCTTTACAGTAACATATGAAACAAGCTATACTCTGTTTGCAGAGTCACATAGTGACATATATGGGAAACAAGCTATACTCTGTTTGCAGGATATAGGATGATTTTCTTGCTGGTGTTGCCATCCTGGTTTCGTAAACCCTCTTTTGTCTTTTTCGGCAAAGCCCGATACATTAATTACGAGCATCCCCGGTATGGTAAACAAGCATTCATCCCGTTTTGTCTTCACATAACTTCAGAAAAATGTTAAATGGTAAATTACTTGAATCAGCATTGCAGCCGGTCTTCGTCGTTTTCGATTGTGTTGCTTCTTTTTCTGTTCAATAACTTGTAGCGCAAAACCAGAGCCAATGATGCCCTGAACGAGAATTTGTACCGGGTGAGCCACAAAAAAGAATCCCCGCTTGGAAGGTCACTGCTCCATGAATATCAAAGCAATAATATTGAAAACTGTCTTGTGTTATTGCCAATATGTTCAATTAGGTTCAGTAATTTA
>REGL01000993.1:2002-14611 GCA_004194395.1 Aurelia aurita complex sp. Pacific
TTCATTCAAATCGAGGTATATTCTTTGAAACATTTGAAACCTCATCAGGTTAATGAGGTTCAAATGATAGCAAATTTGTGTAGTGAAAGTGAAGCCAGAACACAGTCTATAGCTGAAATCTTATTAATTCATATTGATTACATCGGTTATGAAGCTTTGTTTGATTAAATTCATTCAAATCGAAGTATATTATTGGAAACATTTGAAATCTCATCAGGTTAATGAGGTCTAAATGATAGTAAACTTGTTCAGAGAAAATGAAGCCAAAACACCGTCTTTTGTTGAAATCTTATTAATTCATATTGAATACATCGGTTATAAAGCGTTCTTTGATTATATTCATTCAGATCGAGGTATATTCTTTGAAACATTTGAAACCTCATCAAGTCAATGAGGCTCAAATGATAGTAAACTTGTCAAGAGAAAAAAAAGCCAGAATACAGTCTATAGTTGAAATCTTATGAATTCATATTGATTACATCGGTTATGAAGCTTTGTTTGATTAAATTCATTCAAATCAAAGTATATTATTTGAAACATTTGAAACCTCATCAGGTTAATGAGGTTCAAATGATAGTAAATTTGTCTAGAGAAAATGAAGCCAGAACACAGTCTATGGTTCAAATCTTATTAATTTATATTGAATACATCGGTTATGAAGCTTTGTTTGATTCAATTCATTCAAATCGAGGTATATTCTTTGAAAAATTTGAAACCTCATCAGGTTAATGAGGTTCAAATGATAGTAAACTTGTCAAGAGAAAAAAAGCCAGAACACAATCAACTTTTGAAATCTTATGAATTTATATTGAATACATCGGTTATGAAGCTTTCTTTGATTACATTCATTCAAATCGAGGTATATTCTTTGAAACATTTGAAACCTCATCAGGTTAATGAGGTTCAAATGATAGTAAACTTGTCAAGAGAAAAAAAGCCAGAACACAATCAACTTTTGAAATCTTATGAATTTATATTGATTACATCGGTTATGAAGCGTTCTTTTAATAACTTCATTCAAATCGAGGTATATTCTTTGAAACATTTGAAACCTCATCAGGCTAATGAGGTTCAAATGATAGTAAATTGGTGAAGAGAAAATGACGCCAGCACACAGTCTATAGTTGAAATCTTATGAATTCATATGGATTACATCGGATATGAAGCTATGTTTGATAAAATTCATTCGAATCAAAGTATATTATTTGAAACATTTGAAACCTCATCAGGTTAATGAGGTTCAAATGATAGTAAATTTGTCTAGAGAAAATGAAGCCAGAACACAGTCTATGGTTCAAATCTTATGAATTTATATTGAATACATCGGTTATGAAGCTTTCTTTGATTCAATTCATTCAAATCGAGGTATATTCTTTGAAACATTTGAAACCTCATCAGGTTAATGAGGTTCAAATAATAGTAAACTTGTCAAGAGAAAAAAAGCCAGAACACAATCAACTTTTGAAATCTTATGAATTTATATTGATTACATCGGTTATGAAGCTTTCTTTTAATAACTTCATTCAAATCGAGGTATATTCTTTGAAACATTTGAAACCTTATCAGGCTAATGAGGTTCAAATGATAGTAAATTGGTGAAGAGAAAATGACGCCAGCACACAGTCTATAGTTGAAATCTTATGAATTCATATGGATTACATCGGATATGAAGCTATGTTTGATAACATTCATTCGAATCAAAGTATATTATTTGAAACATTTGAAACCTCATCAGGTTAATGAGGTTCAAATGATAGTAAATTTGTCTAGAGAAAATGAAGCCAGAACACAGTCTATGGTTCAAATCTTATGAATTTATATTGAATACATCGGTTATTAAGCTATCTTTGATTAAATTCATTCAAATCGAGGTATATTCTTTGAAACATTTGAAACCTCATCAGGTTAATGAGGTTCAAATAATAGTAAACTTGTCAAGAGAAAAAAAAGCTAGAGCACAATCAACTTTTGAAATCTTATGAATTTATATTGAATAAAGCGGTTATGAAGCTTTGCTTGATTAAATTCATTCAAATCGAAGTATATTATTTGAAACATTTGAAACCTCATCAGGTTAATGAGGTTTAAATGATAGTATACCTGTTAAGAGAAATTGAAGCCAGAATACAGGCTATGGTTGAAATCTTATGAATTCATATTGATTAAATCAGTTATGAAGCTTTCTTTGATCCATTTTCATTCAAATGGAGGTATATTATTTGAAACATTTGAAACCTCATCTGGTTAATGAGGTTAAAATGATAGTAAACTTGTGAAGAGAAAATGAAGCCAGAACACAGTCTATGGTTGAAATCTTATGAATTTATATTGAATAAATCGTTTATGAAGCGTTCTTTGATTAGATTCATTCAAATTGAGGTATATTCTTTGAAACATTTGAAACCTCATTTGGTTAATGAGGTTTAAATGATAGTAAACTTGTAAGAGAAAATGAAGCCAGAACACAGTCTATAGTTGAAATCATATGAATTCATATTGAATACATCTGTTCTGAAGCATTGTTTGATTAAATTCAATCAAATCGAGGTATATTCTTTGAAACATTTTAAACCTCATCAGGTTAATGAGGTTCAAATGATAGTAAACTTGTAAGAGAAAATGAAGCCAGAACACAGTCTATGGTTGAAATCTTATGAATTTATGTTGAATACATCGATTTTTAAGCTATTTTAATTAAATTCATTCAAATTGATGTATATTCTTTGAAACATTTGAAACCTCATCAGGTTAATGAGGTTCAAATGATAGTAAACTTGTCATAAGAAATGAAGCCAGAACACAGTCTATTGTTGAAATCTTATGAAATCATATTGAATATATCGGTTACTAAGCTTTCTTTGATTCAAATCATTCAATTCGAGGTATATTCTTTGAAACATTTAAAACCTCATCAGGTTAATGATGTTCAAATGATAGTAAACCTGTAGGAGAAAATGAAGCCAGAACACATTCTATGGTTGTAATCTTATGAAGTTATAATGAATAGATCGGTTATGAAACTTTAATTAAATAAACTAATTGAAATCGAGGTATTTTCTTTGAAACATTTGAAACCTCATCAGGTTAATGAGGTTCAAATGATAGTAAACTTGTCAGGAGAAATTGGAGCCAGAANAATTCATATTGAATACATCGGTTATGAAGCTTTCTTTGATTAGATTATTTCAAATCGAGGCATATTCTTTGAAACATTTGAAACCTCATCATGTTATTGAGGTTCAAATGATAGAAAGCTTGTCAAGAGAAAATGATGCTAGAACACAGTCTATGGTTGAAATCTTATCAATTCATATTGAATACATCGGTTATGAATCTTTGTTTGATTATATTCATTCAAATCGAGGTATATTCTTTGAAACATTTGAAACCTCATCAGGTTAATGAGGTTCAAATGATAGTAAATTGGTCTAGAGAAAATGACGCCAGCACACAGTCTATTGTTCAAATCTTATAAATTTATATTGAATACATCGATTATGAAGCTTTCTTTGATTCAATTCATTCAAATCGAGGAATATTCTTTGAAACATTTGAAACCTCATCATGTTAATGACGTTCAAATGATAGTAAACTTGTGAAGAGAAAATTAAGTCAGAACACAGTCTATGGTTGAAATCTTATGAATTTATATTGAATACATCGATTATGAAGCTTTCTTTGATTCAATTCATTCAAATCGAGGAATATTCTTTGAAACATTTGAAACCTCATCATGTTAATGAGGTTCAAATGATAGTAAGCTTGTCAAGAGAAAATGATGCCAGAACACAGTCTATTGTTGAAATCTTATCAATTCATATTGAATACATCGGTTATGAAGCTTTCTTTGATTAGATTAATTCAAATCGAGGTATATTCTTTGAAACATTTGAAACCTCATCAGGTTAATGAGGTGCAAATGATAGTAAACTTTCGAGTATATATGAAATCGAAACACACTCTATTGTAAAAACCTTATGAATTGATGATGAATGAATCGAATATGAAACTTGGCTTGATGAAATTCTTCAAAGTGAGGTATATATTTCAAAACATTTGAAACCTCAGCAGGTTAATGTGGTTCAAGTGATAGTAAACGTTTCGAGCATATATGAAGTCAAAGCACAGTTTCTTGTTGAATACTAAGCCGAATCTAGTAATATCGGCGGTGAACAGTATACGCAAACTTCAAGACATAAAATTTGCAATGAGCAAACATAATTCCCGTTTGACATCTTTTGACTGCCAGCCCTCGAAAAGTTGCCTTTTTTCCCGCCTCTATTGAATACAAGGCAATAGAAAAAGGAGGTAAAAACTTTTCTGCACTCTGAAACACCAAATGTCCCAGCCCAGTTGAAAAATATACTAAGAACCAAATTCCTCATCAACCACCCGGGATTGCTTCTTTTCACATGAGGTTTCAGAAGGAGTAAAGACGTAAAGAGAAAGGAATTATATGATTTGATTATTTGTTTCGGCGCACTAACCATTTTCGTACTGAAAAAGTAAAGGAAGTCATACAGAAAACACATTTTTTGAACTTCAAAAATACGTGTGACTTCAGTGATGTAGATAAAATGTAAGGGAAGGCGAGATGTACAAATACTTTGGCAAACCAATAAACATTAATTCAATAAATAAAAGAGATGTAAGTAATCCTGATTTGGAATGTCAAAAAACAGCTTTTCTATTTCTACAGATGTGAGACTGAAATACATCTATTCTATACGACAGTAGATTCGAGCATAGTAAGTTCTGCAAGAAGTTATGAAGACTGAAAAAGACTGCCTGCTACACAGATAGTGAACATGAATATCTCTATGAAACCTAGCAAAAACTTGTAAGTAACTCGGAGTACTTCAAATTGCTAAAGTTCCAGAATGTCCTAGAGACTACGTCATCGCTGCAAATAACAATATGTTTGTACTTATTAGTCCCCTGTGGTGGTGACTCCTCTAAAGAAAATGGCGTCCTGGAGTCCTGGAAAAGACGGCCAGTTGGCAGTTCTGTCGAATGAAATAGCGATATAGAGTGGTAAATCCTTATTCTCATTAGCTTTCTTCATAGTAGGAAAGGATTTGGATTATGAAAACTTAAGTTGTTGTGTCCGAGTGATTCTCTGCAATAACATTATATTTCAATAAAATAAATAAATGGAAGAAAGAGGGTATTGTATTGTTGTGGAGAAAGAGGGCCTAACAAACAAGGCCTGTCAACAAGGAAGTCAGCTCACAAATCCTGTTCGCTAGGAGAATTTTCGTTGACATAACAGTTTGAATTTTCAACTTTTACAGTCACATAAAGTAATGAACATGATATTTTGAAAGGCACCAAAAGGCACAATAATGTGTGCAAAAGAAGGAGTAGTTGGTTGGTATTAAACTGCTGTTGTACACTTACCTCACATAAGTATTGCACCACCTAACACAAAATGGCGGCCAAAAGTGTCTTTCAACCAAATCAAAAAAATTTACATAATAAAAGCATCAGCATTTAAGGGTTTCTCTACCAGGTATTTTGGTCGGAAAATAATTGTTAATTCGTATGCTTTTCATTCATTAATAAATGAAACGTTGGTTTGTTGGCTTTTTTGATAAATTAGCAAAAACATTCGGACAAAACTGAACAAGATTTTGGCAGCATGGCTGGAGGAGTAGGCCAAAACAAAACGAGAAACGGATAGAAAGCTGGGGGCAAAGACAACAAAGTCTTAGTGTTTTCAAATTTGGATTCTACAAACTTTATCGCCATGATAAAAGTTTTCCACTTTGAATGTGAAAAAAGAAGAAATTTCAAATTAGTAACAAGGCNTTGTGGAGAAAGAGGGCCTAACAAACAAGGCCTGTCAACAAGGAAGTCAGTTCGCAAATCCTGTTCGCTAGGAGAATTTTCGTTGACATAACAGTTTGAATTTTCAACTTTTACAGTCACATAAAGTAACGAACATGATATTTTGAAAGGCACCAAAAGGCACAATAATGTGTGCAAAAGAAGGAGTAGTTGGAGTGTAGTTGGTTGGTATTAAACTGCTGTTGTAGTTTGGCAATATCAGTAAAAATGTTTGATGACTACAATGTCCACCCACAGAACAAGATTCAGATTCAGCTCCAGAACAAGATGTTTGTTGTGCTGTTGCTGTACCAGGCATATAATTGTATAATTGCCTGGGCAAAATATAGATCGATGACAGAATACAAGACTTGATTGCTTGCCATGCAAGAAAGAGGAGACTGAGGGGAGGGCTGAACAGCCAAAGCATTGCCATTGGGAAATATATTGTGGCACAGCTGCGACGTAATCCTCTGACTTTGCAGCTAGAACAGTCAGGCGGACAGGGTTCGATACCTGGTAGGGCCCCACCACTTTTGAGCGTCATGACAAGGGTTCGCGGAGTCAATTAGCTCTTAGCTACTTCTGCGATTCCAGCACTTGGCGCTAAAATCCGCAACTTAACCTTCATACTCCTGTCTTTATTTTGCTGTTGCATTACCATTGCACTTTCCCACACAAACAAACATTCCAGTCTGTCATAATGTCTTGTTTAATTCCTACCTTCCCTACCCTGACCTGTGACACCCGTGGGCATTTGCTAGAAAATGGTCCCAATCTCTACCTGGGCATTTGACCGTAAATTTTTCCATGGCCCATGGGCATTTGAGTAGTATTTGAATTCCAATTTAAATTCCTCAAAGAGGCCTGGACATAATTTTGTCAAAGCCTTTTCAACACATCAATAAAATCTCACCAAATTATGCGAACTGGTTGGGTGGATCTTGAGGTACGGTTTTGCGGGTGGGTGCTATATCTTTCCTGATTCACCCAGTAGTTTTTACTTCTTTTCATGTTAACAACCGCCGGGGTTGTCATAGACTCTTGTTCCCTATGGTATTATCGTCCTTGTAGTGTTTCGTAGAGTAATTAGTAGGTAGTGTAGTTAGTAAGTTGTCCTGTAACATTTTTAATAGAAATTTGAGTATCATGGGACAAAAACATTGAGCTCTTGCTCATACAATAACTGGGAATATGGCATTTTCTTAGTGGCCGGCCCTTGGGCATTCACCACATAAAATTTGCCTGGCCCCCGGTATTTGTGCCAGAAATATTTGTTGACCCCCAGGCTGCCCAGGGGGAGGGTAAGAATTGAATGAGACATAAGTTTAAGCCAGGCTGCTATGTACTGTAAATACTTACCAAAGTGTTCGGATCAGATTTTATTTTCCAAATGAAAAGTGTTACTTACATCAAACACAAAATATTTTGGACAAATGAATTTTGGACAAAATATTTAAAAAGAAATATTTTTAGACAGAAAACGTTGAGACGTTTCTTCACACAATTCTAGGAGGTTTTGGAAAAAGTTTGGATGACTATGGAAAATGGTTTACTTTTGATTCTTTGATGATAACATTCTTGTAATGTTTTCAATCATGCTTCATTTTAAAATAACTATTTGAAATAAAATAATTGTACCTTGAACAGAGATGATAAAGCACGACGTTTCGAGCTTAGCCCGTTATCAAGTGCTTCATTTTAAGTTTGAATTAAAAGGGTGTCCTTGTCAGAAACTGTTGTTCAATAGTTATTTTGGGGATAGTGCAATGATTGCTAAAAGTGACTTTGGATGAAAAACCATGATGTTGTTTCAGAAAGTATCTCCCCAGGCACATTCTTTTTCTGTGCCAAATATTTTATTAGCAAGATAAACATTTTAGACATTAAATAATTTGGACAACAAAAAACTGTTGGTCTCTAAAATGTTTTGACGTTTGAAATGTCCAAAAACATTAGCGTCTGAAACTTTTTGAATTTAACCTATTGAAAAATGTGATGGAACTAAAAATTCCAGTTTCAGATATTTCAATTTGTTCACCTGAAAATGTGAGCTGTGAGTGAAATTACCCCCCAAGTGGGACAAATCATTTGAAGATTGGGGAGCTGTCAAGGTCAAAATATTTAGTCTCCTTGTAAGTCAAAAATTGTCCTGCAATGTAGTGCATGTTGATTCGCTAAGTGTTCTAATGACATCATAGTCTGCATTTAAGGTAAAATCTTTTCCTACTTCTTTTTAGTTGATAACAATACATCATGGAAGAAGAAAATCAACCCGAGAAACCACCAGAGCCAAAGGCTGCCCCTGTGAGGCCACCACCACCCAAGAACCTAAGATCTGCACATTCAGTTGACAACACCACAGATGAAAAAATACCACCAAAGAGACCAGATCCACCAAACCAAACAGATTCAGATAAATCAATTCTGTCATCCATACAACAACACCTTGATGAGCTGAGAGAACTGCAGAGGAACAAAGTTAGATGGTTTTATAAAGATGGAAAGAAGTGGATACCATTCAATGGTAAAGATTCCTTGGAAATTGAAGAAGCTTGGCAGAGTATCGAGAAAAATAAAGACAGTGCTTCAGAAACATATTTCAAACCAACGGTCAGAGGGAGATTATATGAAGTGGATATTGAGGAAAGAGTTTGTGTGCCTATGTACTGGAAAGGTAAATTGTCATTTTGACGAGCTATTTGGTCACAATGTCACTGCCCAAACCCTGATGTTTTGCTTTGTTTAAAAAGATTACTTAATTACGGAAAAGATAGTGTTGGGGGACATTTTACAAAGATGCAATTCATTATATTATGGAATCAACAGCGATTTTATAGAGATTTGATCATCAAAATGCAATGTATCTTGGTCAAACACCCCCGACACTGTCTTTTCCGCAATCGTCTATTGCAGTAGCCCAATCATGTTAGACGTTCTTTCATGCCAAGAGAATCTTCAGCTATACAGAATATTCACCCTCCATCTAGTAGAAACTGAGTCCTGGGTGTATAGCCTTAAATTGCAGGAACAATAGGTTGAAAGTGTTGTGATCCAGTGGTGTAGCCCTCTAACTTTGCAATGAGAACAGTTTGGCAGACAGGATGTTTGAGCCTAGTTTGAGCCCCACTAGGTGAGTGCCACAACAAGGGCAGTCCTTTTCGGGAATAAAACTCCGCGCGTGCGGCAAAACACACAGGCAAATTCATTTGCGCGTGTGGTTCGCACACGTAGTTATTCAAGACGGTATTTAAGAAGTGACACAAAAATAGGTCTTTTAAGAAGTGACACAAAAAGATAATCACACTACCGATAAAATGAATATCATTGTTCATATGTTTATGTGTCAATGAAGTTTTTGTTTTTACAGGACTATACTCAGCAGTTTCTTCCTCGGTAAACTCAGACTCGCCTAGTGTCTGATTCTTCCGAACTATCAATGTCAACAGGACAAATCTGTTGTCTGCTCGGTTCATTTTCTTCATGAACATCGGTATCGATAACAACAACCACCTTCGTTCTATGAGCATCAAGTGTCGCAATTATTTCATATTGTGAAAATTGCCACTTGGGACTTTGTCGAAAGTGTTATAGGATTTGTCAGTAATCATATGGTTTATTGAAGCACATGCTTTGACATTGGATGTGTCGAACATCAAAGTACCACTTTACTTAAGCAAAATAACACTTTGTGCGTGCAATGAAAAGCACTCGTGACTCAATTTGCGTGTGTGCCAACGTGTGCATGTGCGATCGCACGCGTCAAATGAAAAGGCCTGCAAGGGGTTGTGGAATTGACTAGGTCTTCTTGCTGACTGCGATCCCATAGCATTTGGTGTTCATACCATTCTGGTTTTTATCATATCACTGATACTATAAATCTGAGTGTTTATTTAGCTGCAATGTTTTGGACAGTCAGGGAAAGTTATTTCACAGGTTAAATTTCAAGATTTTTTTCCATTTCACAGTTGTTGAATTACCAACACCAATATTAAGAGGAACATGGTTTAAAGGTTCAATTCTTCCTGATCACTGGGAGCCAATTGAAGAGAAGGAGGCAGAAAAGATTGAAACTGGCCATCAAGGATGTGTGCGAGCACTGGTAAGGAATATAATTACAGTAGTTTGATTAACCTGAAAAATATTAGATGCCAGGTCTCATAACTACTGGGTGTCCTGAAAAGTGCTCCTGTTTGAAAAATCACTGAACTTTTGAATACAATGGCCGATCTTTAAATTTCTTTTTTTGGCAAGTAGATGAAAGATCACATTATTTTCCCAGGCTTATATATATATAGAAATACATCCGACCTGGACTGGTGGTATATCCCAGTCCACTACGCGGAGATCTTAAAAATACTTGGTCAGAAGTTAAAAAGGCTTATGCCACCGACTTGAGGCTTATCAGAAGAATATCCTTCTAAAATCTTCAAAATGACCTATAATCAAGGTGAAGCTTTATTTCCTTTTCTGCCCTACAGGGGAGAATCAAAAAGTCATAACCAAATTATTCAGTTGGATTCCATCTTCCAAAAACGTTGCTGATACCGGTAATCATCGTTGTAGTAGGGTAGGAAAACTGAGTGATTATTTCTTGCCATTATTGGGCTTTTAGTGGGACCTTCAAGAAAATGTTCTGTTGATCATTAAAAGGTGTTTTAAAGGGGTAATTGAGAAAATTACTCTACGCGTAGTGCTATAGCCTGTACAAAAATACAAGGCTAAACTTGGCCTTGTACAGGCCAAGTTTTAGCCTTGTAGATGGGATTATGACCTTGTTATGACCTTGTACTAACCTTGGAAGAAAATTACAAGGCTATCAGTAAGATTCCAACCTGCAACCAGTCTAACACAAGGTTTCCACAAGGCTTCTACAAGGCTAATTAGCATTTTTCAAGCCATTTACAAGGTTACAGCAAGGCTATTCCAGGCTATAACAAGGTTACAAGGCCATAACTACAAGGCTTGTACATGGCTATTACATGGCCTTGTATTTTCGTACAGGAGTCTATGTACATAGTTCTGAAAGGATTTGTATCTGCATTCTCTAAGGTTATTGGCAAAATTCGGGTTTTCATTCCTGCAACAAATGTGAAAAAGTTCCCAGAAGTCTCCTATTTTGGTTGCAAGGTTGTCCAAACAAGCTGCAAGTTTGTCCCTGTGCCTACTGTATGTAATTATGTAGAACAAGTACTGTATATAATTATGTAGAACAAGTGCCTTCAGTTCTAAAATTTATGGAGAAAGTACCCCTCAAAGATGGCTAAATTAGCCACTTGGAAAGGACAGATTTGTAAGACAATAGCATGAGCAGCTTTTGATTGACACCGTAATTCAAAGCGATTACTGATCGCAGACAAAGGAAATTCTCTCAACCAGTATTTCAAAACAAACAAAGCCGCAAAAGTTTACCTTAAACTCAGGTAGCTAGCTCGCTCGTTGTGCATTTCAGAAATTGTTTTTAAGAGCAAACATGAGCATAGACCGAAAGAAGAAAGATATATCTACACATCTGCTGTGGGCATTTAATTTGTTTCTTTCAATAGGCGATTGGAAGCTGATTCAACTCTCTTATTTCTTTGGATGTATTATTAAAACATTTACTGCTCAGCTTCTGAACCAAACAGATAAAATGCCCAAGGTAGATGTGAAGATATATCCTTCCTCTTTCAATATATGCTCGTGTTTGCTCTTAAAAGCAATTTTTGAAATGCACAACAATCGAGCTAGCTACCTGGGTTTCAATGAAACTTTTGGGGCTTTGTTTGTTTTGAATTAGTGGTTGAGAGAATTTCTTTGATTGCGATCGCTGATTGCTTTTCGACTTGGTGCCAATGAAAAGCAGCTTATATACTATCGTCTTATAAAATATTTCCTTGCTCCACTTAGAAGCTTTCTATAAAATTTTATTTTTCATATGATATTTGATACAATTGCTGATGTATTTTCTTGCCATGCTAATTGTGTCAAAATATTGCTGTGATTGCATACCCTGATGTAACAACCATTCTTTCATTTGAAAAGTTGCTTTGGGACTGTAAAAGCAGCCTTTTAGCAGAGCTGTGTTAGAACTTTGAAAATGTTTGTCTTATTGTTTCCAACTTTTAATATTTTATGACTAAAGGTCTTTTCACAGTTGGGTTGGGTTAATCAATTCTTTTATAACAGTATCGTGAATTAATCATCACCAGTTTAATCATTTTGTTTCAAAATATAGTGAGGAACTTTCAAGTTTAGACTGTCGAAGAGAATTAATGGAATAATTGATTAAATGTAAAAATGCGTGCAAACTCAAATGTAACAGATTGTGTGAAGTTGTGAAGCCAAACAAGGATTTTCTCATAGATGCTCGCAATGCAATCTACTGTGAAAAAATATATGAAAAAGGTAAGAGTAGGCTAGAATCAAGAGATTACAAGGATCTCACAATTCTCATTTCTTTGTAGACTTTAATTTTCTAACGATAGTCACTACTTATAAAATAGATCTATTTGATAATTGGCTTGACTTGTTATGCTGGTTGAGTACCGTGAAAGCTCTATTTAGCCCCCTCTCTATTAAGCCCCCCTCTCTTATAAGTCCCTTTCGTATGAGCCAAAATTTTGAATAGGCCCCCCTCTCTTTTAAGTCCCCCTCTCTAATAAGCCCCTTCCCTATGAGCCAAAATTTTGAATAAGCCCCCCTCTCTATTAAGCCCCTCTCTCTAATAAGCCCCTTCCCTATGAGCCAAAATTTTGAATAGGCCCCCCTCCTTTTAAGCCCCCCTCTCTGATAAGCCCC